>JAGKTI010007970.1:2901-19268 GCA_018397915.1 Birgus latro | reverse complement strand
TAGAAATAATAATAATAATAATAATAATAATAATAATAATAATAATGTGAAAGTGCTGAAAAGGGTGAGAAAGAAACCATATATATGCAAAGGTTATCATTACATTCAGCTTATCATGGAGAATATTACCAAGCCTCTCACCTGCAGTATGTCGTTGGGAAAGGAATATTGATAGTCGTAATGAAAATAACAATAATTATGATGATGATGATGATAATAATAATAATAATATCGTAAGGAGGTAAAAAATACTTAAAAAACCACTTCACCCTACTCACCATTAACAGTAACATGGACCACTTTGCTCAGACCCACACCAATGTCGTTGGTGGCTTCACAGAGGTACCGTCCCTCTGCCTCCTTACCCACCCGACGCAGCACTAGTGTACCGTTGGCCAGCTGCTGTACCCCGCTACTGCCGGCTACTTCACGGTACCGTCCTGGGCTCGTACCTGGAGAGTGGAGGAGGTTGAGAGGAGATGGGCAGATGGTGCAAGCGGGAAGCACTTTTTTTTTTTTTTTTAATGTTGCTGAGACCTCACGCTTATAAGAACGTGAACCCTGTGGACTGCAGGCTGAAACGGTCAGTCTCCTGCAGTCCACAGTCTTCCTTTCCAGGGATAGGAAGTGAAATGAAAGAGGTCTGTATAATGAGGAAGTGCAGTTGCCAGGTTATACTTCCTTGTGACAGACAGCTCCTCACCAGGGCCGAACCGGAGTCCTTCCCACGGCGAGGTGTAGGGAAAATATCAGGAGGTCTGGTTCCCTGATGGAGGCCGCAGCCGCTCCGCCCTGAGTGCACAGAACCACCAAGTGCAGGCTCCTCGTCAGAGCAAGAAAGTGAGAATAAAAGATACAAACGGGCAGGAGAGTAAGAAAATAAAAAAAATAAAATCCAAAATGGTGAGCTCACCAAAAAAAAGGGCAGTAATTTTTCACCGATGCACAGGAGATGCGAACAATGAACAGAAAATGGAGGCAAATCCCGATAAGAAATACAAGTATACAGGTAAACTGTTATAAAGGCATTTTATTTCCATTCAAATCTCCCCAATCCACCATTCCATTTGCTTCTCCATTCCTTCTTCCTCAGTTCTGTTCTCTCATTCCCTTCTTCCAAATTCATTCTTCCCAGTCGCCTCTTCATCATATGTTGCTCCCATTCACCTCTTCATTCACGTCTCTCCTTCCCTTCTTGCCCATCTACTTTTCTCAGTTCCACTCTTCCACAACCACTCCTACACATTCCTTCCTCATTTTTTCCTTTCCACTCCTCCATTTATTTCTTCCTCATTCATTCTTTTCCCATTTATTGCAGCCTCATTCATTTTATCACCGTTCACATCCTCCCATGCACTTCACCGCTCACCTCATCCTTATTCGCTTGCTGTAATCTTTTCGCCATTCATTTCTCTTAATTTCTTCGACATTCACTTCTCTTATCTCTCATTTATTCCTCTAATTCACTTCTTCCCCATTCCCTTCTTCTTCATTCAATTCTTCCTCATTCCCGTCTTCCCGTTCACCTCTATTAATTTTCTTCATCCCATTTTATTCACCTATTAACTCCCTCATCTCCCTCCCTCTCGTTTCCATTCAGTTCATCACCATCATTCACTTACCCATCTTTCTCCCTCACTCATTCATTCATTTCCTTCTTTCATTTCCCCTCCCCACCTCCCTCCTTTCCTTCCCCCAATCATTTATCCATCTCTCACCCTTTTCATTCACTTCATATAATCTTTCCCACATTCAGTTTCCCATCTCCCTCCTGCCACTCACCCTACCTCACTTTTTCCCTTCCCATTCACCCCTCTCCCCCTCCACTCGCCTATTCACTACACTTTCCTCCCTCCCCATTCACTCCACCCATTCCTTCAGTCTCCCGTTCACTCAACCTCCTTCCCTCTACATTCATTCCACCTTACCCTCCTCCACTTCAGTTCATCTTCTATCCCCATTCACTCTCCCTCCCACCTTTTCCATCTATCCATCTCTCCACTTGCCTCTCTCCCCACATCCTTCCCTCATCACCCAACCTCTCTCCCTTCCTCATCAACTTTCCCTCCATTTACTTCCCCACCTTTTTGCCTCCCACAGTCACCTTCCTCCCTCCCATTCACAACATCTTCCTCCTTCCCTCCTCTTTTTCACTCTTCTAAACCCCTCCCAACCTCCCTCTGTCTCCCCCATTCCCAACATCCCTCCCTCGTTCTCTCACTTCCCATTCACTTCACCACCATCCTCTTTCCCCTCCCTCCATTCCCCCTTCCTCCCCATCTCCCTCCCCTCCCCCATTAACGCTTCGCCTCCTCAGTAAACACAATATCATCCCATCACCCATTTTTGCCCCACCACGTTTATGGGGCCATTACGGGGCGCCCCTTGGGAAAACTCCAGCCCCATTACCCGTTGCCAGCAGCCTTCACTCTGGCCTGGGTAAATATCCACTTATAATGTGCCTTTTTGGGCGGAGGAGCTGAGTCACCCCTCTTAGAAAATGGAGACTCGTTAACGAAAATGCGATTATTAAACTGGACGTATTTGGCTGAATGTCTGTAAATAATACTGTTTTTGATAATTAGTAACAATTAATAATAATAATAATAATAATAATAATAATAATAATAATAATAATAACAGTAATAAAAAGAATGGTACTCACTACAGCGCATACCTCCGCCAAAGCCCAACATGCAGCTGGAAAAAGACTACCCCCCTATAAAAGCACATTTAAATCCGCTAGATCCGAAATTTTATATGAATCCGCGCCAAACTGTACACATTCGTAGACACTAACATCCTAAATATGCCTGATTTATTTTTTCATCAAGATACATGCAATATTCACTGAAAAATTTACGAAAATGTCGAAAAACGCCCTATCTCGCAATGTTAAAGTGAAAAAAAAAAAAATCCTGAATCCGCACCTTTATACGGATCCGCACCAAAATTTAATGAAGTCGATTCTGGGCCAAGGCCCATTTTTTCTACCAAGTTTAGTGGAAATCCGTTCGGTAGTTTCTGAGTAATCTTGCTCACAAACCAACCAACCAACAAACAAACGGACAGGGGTGAAAAAATAACCTCTTTGGCGGAGGTAATATTAGTAGTAGTAGTAGTAGTAGTAGTTGTTGTTGTTGTAGTAACACAACATGTTGCGTCAGCCAATAGATCGTGAAATAAGTTGAAATTACTGTAATAACTATAAAAAACGTCCTCATTTTTTAAATAATTAAAGTAGGTGCAATATTGAAGAAGTAGGCTTTTTTTTTATTATTTTTTTATCCTACCACAGTAGCTGCAATAACAGATAAAAAGGGTGAGTTAATTATCAGACTGGCTGGCTAAGTGGGTTTAGTTTATCCTCACAGCTTTAGAATTAATGGCTAAAGAGGCTGAGTTTAGTACCAGATTATCCACAATAATGAATAAATATGATGGGTATATAGGCTGAGTAAATGATCAAGAAAGCTACATAAAGATAAATATTCTAAGTTTATAATCCCAATAACCGAATTAGTGATTTTTTTTTTAACAGAACATGAATAGAGGAAGGAAAAGTAAATTAAATAAAGTATCAATAGTTTACGGTTATCATCACAGTAAATTTATTAATAAGGTCTTAACAGCTAATAAAGGAATAGAGCTGAGCATGAATGAATAAACAGGATGAGGATACAATTACACAAGCAGTAAATATAAATAACTATCATAGTAACTGCATTAATAGGGCCCTTAAAGTTAATGGGTAAATAGAGCTGTACCTACCGTCAGCATAAATGGAGAAATAGGGTAAATGGGATCTGAATAAATAAATAAAGAGGTTAGGGTTATTTTTTATAGTAGCCTAACTGAATTAACAGTGTCCTTAGAGTTAAATGATAAATAGAGTCCCTTTTAGTTAAACGATAATTAGAGTTCCTGATAGTTCAACGGTAAATAGAAAGTTCTCAAGAGTCAAATGATAAATAGAGAGTTCTTAATAGTTAAACGATAATTAGTGTTCCTCTTATTTAAACGATAAACAGATAGTTCATAACAGTTAAATGATAGAGAGTTCTTGATAAACGATAGAGTTCCCAATAGCTGGTTAAACGATAAATAGAGAATCCCATTAATTAAACGAACTACAGTTGTACCCACCATCTGCCTTCCTCCAGACGACCCTCGGGGGCGGGAACCCCTCCGTCTGGCAGTGAATGGTGGCGTCGCCCCCCCTGGTGATGCTCTGGTCTACGGGCTCTGACACCCAGCGAGGAGGCACTGTGGTGGTGGTGAGGCAGGTTAGTGTGGTGGTGAGGCAGTGTGTGTGTGGTGCTGGTGGGGCAGTTAGTGTGGTGGTGAGTCAGTGTTGTGTGGTGGTAAGAAACTGTGATAGTGGTGGTGAGGCAGGTAAGTGTGGTAGTGAGGCTGATAAGTGTGGTAATGGCAGGTTCATGTGGTGATGAGGAGATCTGTGTGGTGGTGAGGCAGTGTGGTTGTGGTGGGGCAATTAATGTGATGGTGAGACAGAGTGGTGTAGTGGTAGTAAGGCACAGTAGTGGTGGTGAAGCAGTTAGTGTGGTGGCGAGGCACTGTGGTGGTGGTGAAGCAGTTAGTGTGGTGGCGAGGCACTGTGGTGGTGGTGAGCAGCTGGTGGGTTGCTGGGGCAGTGCGATGATGGTAAGGGAGGGTTCGTGTGCTGGTGACACAGTGTGGTGGTTGTAAGGCAAGGTTAATGTGGTGGTGAGGAAGTGTGGTGGTTATGAGGCAGGGTTAGTGCAGTAGTGAGGCAGAGTCAGTTTGGTGGTGGCGAGGCAGCGTGGTGGTAAAGCTGGGTCAGTGTGTTGGTGGTGAGGAGGGGTCAGTGTGGTGGAGGTGAGGCAGTGGAGGTGTGTATTGTCGTTGAGGCAGGGTCAGTGTGTTGGTGGTGAGGCAATGTGGTGGCCAGACGGGGTCAGTGTGGTAATGGTGAGGCAGTGGTGGTGAGACAGTGGTGGTGAGGCATAGCGGTGGTGAGGTAGGGTCAGTATGTTGGTGGTGAGGACGGATGGTGGGACAGTGGTAGTGAGGCAGTGCGGTGTTGAGGCAGTGTGGTGGTAAGGCAGTGTGGTGGTGAGGAAGCGTGGCGTTAAGGCAGTGTGGTAGTGACTTAGGAGGTGTGGTTTTAAGGCAGTGTGGTGGTGAGACATTGTGGAGGTGAGTCAGTGTGGTGGTGAGATATGTGGTGGTGAGATATGTGGTGGTGAGGCAGTGTGGTGGTGAGGCAGTGTGGTGGTGAGGCAGTGTGATGGTTAGGCAGTGTAGAGGCAAGAGATTGTGGTGGTGATGCAGGATCAGTGTAGTGGCAAGGAAGGATCGGTAAGCCTGTAGTCAAGCCTGGAATAGTTTGGAGGCAAAATTGGTCTTGCATTAAAAAACATCTATATCACTCGTTTCCACACCTGCAAGAAAATATCAGTAATATTTAAGAATCATATATTTCACTGTGCTATAATTCTATGCTTATATGGGAAATGATCAACGGTGAAACCAACTCTTCAAGCTACACAGGTGAAGTGCGTGCTGCGTGAAGTTAGTGAGAGGCAGACAGGACAGGCAGACACACAGAGAGCAAACAGTAAGAGGCGCAGACAGCCAGTGAAAGGAAGACGAAAGACAGGACAGAGAGAGGAGACGAGAGAGTGGTTGTGATATACAGTATAACCCTTCAGTCCAACGACGTATTTTTATATTTTATTCTTGCTACCATCAGACGATTTGACTCAGGTTAGGAGTGACATCAAGCTGTGAAGGGGTTGAGGAGAATTTCTAACCCCGTCACCACAAAATCTGGTCTCTCCCTAACCTAACAACATCGTCTGGTGGCAGAAAAATAAAATGCCCATGCCGTAGTCGGAATGAAGGGAAATTAGGTGTCAGTACAGTACAGTACAGATAGCGAGACAATATGATAGGCGGCTCAACAATACCAGAAACCAGTACTTTTGCAAAAGAGTGCATAAACCAGTGCTCAACAAATGCACAGTGCGACCGTGTAGGAGTGACAGTGCCGACGCGAAGGATGAGAGCTACAGTATAAACAAAATGACAATCAATTCCAAGCCGCAACTGAGTGGAATTCTCGACCATATTTACGTTCAACTCCCTATCGTAATTGTTATTTGTTTTCCCAGGAAGGAAGAAGAAAGGAAAGTGCAGTCTTCCCATGTCTCTTGTTCCTCCTACAAACGCAAATCTTGGTTGCGCGGGGAAAACAATCGTAGGTTTATATACAGTATACACACGCTTTAATAGGAAGGTCAAGGAAAGGTGAATGCAGAAACTTCCCACGTCACTACATTTTCCAGCTAAGACAAATCTGAGTTACGAAGAACCAATCGTAAATATGTTCGAGAATCCCATCCTGGTTTGTTATTACAGGAAGGAAATGGAAAGGAGAGCGTAGCATCTCCCCATGTCTCGCTCCTCCTGTTTACACAAACCCGAGTTATGACAAGGAATTGACCTTAAATTTGTCTGTGAATCTCGCCCCCAATCAGTGTGAGTGAAAGTGTACGGTGCTTAGAGTCACGTCCCTTCCAACCTACAACCGTATTCTCCAAGATCTAATGAAAGATAAACATTAGACCTGGGTATACTCCCTCTCACAGAGGACTCCCTAGCACTTCTTGCACAGTGATTTCTTTTACGTAATGGAGCGTCTTATTGTAATTTACGTTATTTAATTTCATATACTCTGCATCGGTTACGACATACAAGAGGACAATAAAGTGTTAAATGAAAAACAAGGTGCCGAAGATGAGGTGTTACAAAATCCTCCAAGCCAAAAAGAAACGGCCCGTACTCAATGTCCATCGATACTATTTGTAATCGATGCTTGTTCGACATATTATACAATAACGTACAAGAAATTATTAACATTGCGTCTGATGAAATAAACCGGTGAGGAAAAGGTGCTAGGGAGCGTCTTTAACTGAGGGACCCTGGGCTCTTCTAATCAAGCGGCTTCCGGAAAAAAGAAAGAAAAAAAAAAGAGGTAACTACTGGTTAAAATGGCAACTGTAGATTGTCTTGATGATCTAATGTACATCCTAAGCAATAAAATAACTACTGAATGAAAAGGTGTGAATAATGGGGAAGGGGGGTAATGAACTGGGATTAATGTGGTCAGTGACGTTCATTCACTTTTTAGCAAACGTGCCACCTCAACTGAAAAATAAGCACTGGGATAGGACATTGATTTAACTTTCAGCTGTGATTAAGTTATGACGTCTAGCCTCTTTTGCAGCCCATAATAGAAAAAGCAAACACCTGCCATGAACTCGTGAAAAAACATCTAATCTTACTGAGACTGGAAAGGAGCCCCAGAGGCAAAAAGTTTGACGATAAATCTCGGTATTATTTTCTCGGGTGTTGATGACGTTGCTCTCTGACGTCAGGACGAGGCGTGAAAGAAAACGGAGATTCCAGCTCTAACTTTCCTAAATCTGGGACCGAAAAGTTTATCCTGACCGGTGAGAAATTGTAAGGCTGAGATGAAAGGCTATAAGAAGATATTGCATTACGTACAATGGCACTGTGATTTTTTGCTTACGCTCATTAAGGGCTCTTCAGCAATGTCAATTACAAAACGCAGTCATTTTAACAGAGGTAATTTTGTCAAGGTGTGGCATCGCTAAATACTACAATTAATTTATTCCGATGACGTATTTTATATTTTATTCTTGTTATCTCCTGACCATATTGTTCTGCCTAGGATAGACTTTTCTAACTGAAGGTGTTAGAAGAAGCCTTCCTTAATGTACTGAGCTATTCAGAGTTAAATAACACTGACTAAAGATCATGGGAATACAGCGATAACAAACGTCCTCGGATTGAACCGATTAAGCCCTCGAATCTAGGGACTTATTTTTTGGTTTATGCTTAGAACCACCAAACGATTTTTATTATACTGTATTCAGAGGAATATCTAATAGTGGTCGGGGTCAAGGTTATATCTAATCACTTCTGTTCGAGAGGCATTCCTAAGCAGTGGCATACAGGCAGTCAGATGTCCTCAGACGGGAGGTGGGGGGGGGACGCAAGGTGGAGGTAAGCACTATCTTGGGAGGCCTATTTATAATGAAAGACTGGATTATAATTAGATCCAACAAAGTGTACGACACTCTGGTTCAGTGTGACCAAATTAAATGATCCAAAATTTCAAATGAGGGGAGTAAGGGGGCTTGGGCCCCCAGGGCCTCCTGTACCGATGTCACTTCTAAGCTAAATAAAAGTGTCTGAAAGCAACATTTATATTATAAGGAATACGTTATCGGACTGAAGGTGTTAATGTTTATCCTGTGATGGTGTGTGGCGGGTCCCTGACGGGGGTGATGGGGTGGTGACACAAGCCAGAAGCTGCGGGGGCGGGGCAGCGGCGGCATACGACTTACTTGTGGCCCAGAACCTAAGGCCTCGCGGGGTGATGTGAGGTCAAGGAAGGTCACCACTGCGCTACGCCTCACTTCACGCTGCCATGGGACAGAGTGCATAGAGGAGCTACAGAGTTTGTCCACCTTGAGCAAATTTTCGTCATTTTATGTCTCTGCAACCTTTGAACGGCGCTTTAAGGTGATTAGCATCAGATTATAATGTTAATCTCTTGTTACAGCCCTGCATTCAAGATAGAGAGAGAGCCGTTTTAGGCCATGTTGCAGTGGACGGAGTGCAGTTGCATGTCCCAATTGAGGTATAGCTCGTGACGGTGATGTGGGTGAACGAGGAGTAGCGCAGTGGTGGTGCAGTGAGGTGTGGTGCGGGGCGGTGCTTTGCGGTGTGGTGTGGTGCGGTACGGTGCGGTGCGGTGCGGCTTGCGGCCGGTGCTGACAAGCAACTACTACGGTGCAGTGCGGCGCGTCACTACCCTACGGCACCATGCAGTGGGTGCCAGCGTGTGACGGTGCAGGTGCGGGCGGGAACAGCGCGGGCGGGTTACGTTACCGCTGACGGTGAGAGGCTTCGTGAGGGAGACGGTGCGGGCCGCGTTGGTGGCCTGGCACGTGTAGTTGCCCGCATGTGCAGCCGTCACCTGTGGGATCACCAGCTGGCTCGAGTAGTCGTCCAGCTGCCGGATTTCAAGGCCGAGGTGGGACAGCAGGCCGGCGCGGTGGCCACTGGCAAGGACGCGACCATCTTTGAGCCAGGTGAAGGTGACGGGTTGGTCGCCTTGCTCCAGCGCACAGCTCACCTGGGTCCGGATGCCAGCTGCCATGTTGTCCCGGAAGTTAAAGGGGCCTATCCTGGGTGGCACTGCAAGGAGAGGTGGAGTTAGTAGGGACAAAACTGACTAGTTTACCGTTCACGAAGATGGCTGCCGTCTGCTCGTCTGAAGCGGCCCTGTTGGAGGCACGACAGGTGTAGTTGCCAGCGTGGTGTGGCATGACGTAGGCGATGGTCAGGTGGCTGTTGTAGTCGCTCCAGGTGTGTTGGGTCATGTGCTGGCGGCCCTCCAGCAGCGTGCCGTCCTTGTGCCAGGTGAAGGTGAGCGGCAGGTCCCCCTCCGTCACCACGCAGGTCAGGGTCACGCGGTTGCTCTCACTCAGGTGGTGGTCCTGGCTAAAGGGCAGAATGCGGGGCGGCACTGTGGCGCCCCGAGGTCACTCTCTCTCTCTCTCTCTAACACACACACACACACACACACACACACAAACTCTCTTGTTTCCTGCTTTTCTAACCTTGTCTTTACTTAGCACAATAATTTTTACTGGGTATAACCTTTCCTATAACAAACAGCCTCGAAAGGACAGACAGATCTGTTGCTCTTTGATTTCTAAAGTAACCTATTTCTTTGTACTCTTTCACTCTCCATCTACCCCACTCGTTCCTTCTCAATCTCCTTTTCTTCCCCACCTCTCTGTCCCCCCTTCCTTCACCATCTCCCCCCCTCTCTCTCAACATCCTTCCCTTTTTTCCCCCTCTCTCTTTTCTCTACTTCTCCCCCACTCCTCCTTCGCTCTCACTGTTTCCTTGTTCCCCTTCCCTTCATCCTCTCTCTCCTCTCCTTCCTCTCCCTCTCCCTCTATAACTCTTCCTCTCTCTCTTCATCTCCTTCAATACATTAGCCAATCTTTTCAGTTCAGAATGTCTCCTAAACTGAATAAATATATTTTGGGGCTGAAGGAGGTAAGGTAAATATAAGCATCTGGCAGAAATAAGACTTCATCGCTTCACTCCGGCTATGTATTTTTCATTCTATTCTTGCTGCCACCACACAATTTTTTTTTTCAACCTGGGAAGAATCTGCAATACGGAAGGGGTTAAGTACAGTAGTAATAATAACCGCAACTCTAAGCTCAATTTGAACGTGAACCCTGTGGACTGCAGGAAGGTATGGAGGTTGATGAGGCTAGGGAACTGTCAGGGGATCGAGTTTGTACACATTGGACTCATTTCGGGGGACAGGGAGGCGGCTAGTGAGAGAGATAATTATGTATAACCGCACGACTCCACAAACAGGTCATATCCGTGCCACCGCGTGAAGGCAACCATCTCCAGCACCAAGGGGTTGATGAAGTCTCTATATAACCCTTCCTAGTTTTAAAAAAAAAATGCCCCTCCTAAGCTGAATAAAATCGTCTGATGGTAGCAAGAATAACCGAAAACAGACGTCACCAAATACAAAGAGTTAAAATGAAGGCGTCATCGTACGGAACAAGGAAGTGATTAAATAGCAAAAAGCATCTGACCAAAACACATATTAATATCGGTGAGCTTAGACTGTCACCCCGTATTTAATAATGTCAGATCTTTTCCAGTCTCCCCTACCCATGCCATTCGTCAGCTGTCATTCTTTCATATTCGTCTTTTGTTGTTTTCCTCTCTCTCTCTCTCTCTCTCTCTCTCTCTCTCTCTCTCATTTCCTTGTCCTCCCCTCCACGCTCACAGCTCCTTACTTTTTTCTATTTCTCTCCTGTATTTTCCTTTTCCTCTGTTCTTCCATTATTCCTCTCTCATTTTGCTCGCACCTTCACTTCCTCCAATTTTATTTCCCGATACTCCCTTTTATCACTGTCCCAACTGTGCTTTCAATATTTTCTTTATTTCTCTCTTTAATTACTTACCTTCTATCTTCTTTTATTCATGTTCCTTTATTCTTCCTTATTCATTCATTCTTCCCCTTCCTTACTTCTTCACTCGCTCCCGACATCCTTTTAGTAATTCCACATTATTTTTTCCTCCCTTGACATGCGCTCCCCGTCCCCTCTCTCTCTCATTCTCCCCACTTCCCTATCATCATCATCATCTCTCTCCACCTTCATTTAATCTTAGTCTCTCTCATCCACATAACCATTTCTCATAATTATAAGTATTAAGTATTGTACAGTATTGGAGTCAATTGTCTTGCCAGTTAAAATTGGAGAAACATAACTAAAGCTTTGTTATTCTTGCTGTGGCCCTAAACTTAGCTGAACTTCAACCCAGTGGACTGAAGGCTGAAACTGCCCTCCCTCTACAGTCCACCTTCCTTCTTTCGGGGGGATAGGGAGGGAGTTGAGAGGGGTCTTTATAACCGGGCAGTGGACCCACCTAGTTATATCAGTGCCACCGCATGAAGGCTTCCCTCTTTAGCATCAGCAAAAACATTAACTGGGGTAATGTGTCTCGGATATTTCTACTACTACGCCATGTATTCACCAAACTATTGATAGTTATTTAATTCCCTCAGTGCGATGATGTCTGTTATTTTTTATCTTTTATTTTTTTTTGTTACCTCTGGACAATTTTCTTTAGTTTTGGGAAGAATTTTCGAGCTGGAAAGGTTGGAGATAGCCTTCATTAACACACCGAGCCTGGGAACCTATTTTTCATTTAATTCTTGCCATCCCCTGACGATTTTATTCAGCTCAGGATAGGTTTTGCTCTCTGGAGGGGTTAAATACAGCCTTAATGAACCTTTAAATACCTGTATTCTTTCCCAAGTTAAATATAATCATCTGGCAGCACCATTAAAATAAAAAGTACAGCTGTGGCCAAAAGTTCGCCGAAAGTCTGCCATAACTGTGCCCTGTCTTCTATATTTCTCATTCCTCCTCAAGCGACAGAGGGTAGTCTTCTATCTCGTACTCTTTATATTTTATGCTTCGTATTGTTATCACATAAAAACCGTACATGCAACATCCTCCACTGCCTTAGCCCGAGGAGAAGTGTCGGCGAACTTTTGCTCATGGCTGTACGTCACCTGGCTTCAAGGGGATAAAATTAAATAAGTAAAAGAAAATACGTACATACATATATACATGCATACATACACACATACATACATAACATTTGGAAGGAAGAATTTGTATTAAGTACGTCATCGTAGTGAAGGGGTCAATTCCTTCACTGTACACTACTTGAACATTCACTTCCAAATTCATCCAGGTTCCCCTTCCCTTATCACTTTTTTTTGTTTGTTTCTCGTTTTCTGTTCTATATCTCCCGTTCGTCACTCTTCCTCTCTCGCTTTTCCTTCCCCTCTCAGGCTTTCTCCTATGTATGGTCTCACCGTCAGTTATTTCTCTCATATATATCACTCTCTCTTTTCTCGTCCCTACCGTCAACTATCCATCATTCTCTCTTTATTCTTCTTTCGTTTCCTTTCACTTACTCCTCTCTTCTCCTTTCCTTCCTAGCCCCCCTGTCTCCTATATACACGTATCCTTTCTCTTGTCTTTTTGCTGTCATATTCCTCTTCCCTTTACTCTTGTTTCCTCCAACATTTTCAACTATTTATCATTTTTTCCTTCTCTCTTTTCTTTCCTTCTATTTCTTCGACTTACCTCTCTCTCTCTCTCTCTCTCTCTCTCACACACACACACACACACAGGTATACATGCTCTTTTCCTATCCCCTTTTGCTTTTACGTTGCTGTCCTCTTCTTTGTAGCACTTGCATCTTCATATCACTATCCCCTCCCATATCACCTTGTCTATGTTTCTTTCACATTTTTTCTTTCCACATCTTCTTACCAACTTCCTCTTCTCTATCTACATCATTTACCTTCTCTCCTCTCTTTTCCCTCCCTTCCTTCTCTCTCAGTTCATCGCTCATCTTTCCTCCTGTCCTCTTTCTTCCTTTCCTCATCCTTTCCTACAGACTATCGTTATCTTCTTCCCTTTCATTTCCACCATCCCTTCCTCTTTATTTCCCTTCGCTCACTACCTTTCTCTTTCCTTCCTTTCCCTTCTTTCTTTCCACATAATACAACCTATACTACCACTACATTTTTCATCATTTCCCTATTTCTCTCTCTCTTCTCACCTGACCTTTTCCTTTCTGTTCGTCTCATTCCCTTCCCTCGCTGCCTTTATACCTCCATCCCTCTTCCTCTCTGACCTTTCCTTTCTCTCCACCTCCCTCCCTTCCCTCCCTCCTTTCCCTTCCCACCTTGCCCTTTCCTTTCTCAGTATCTCTCTCCCTACCCTCCCTCTCTCCCTTCCCACCCTGCCCTTTCCTTTCTCTCCATTTCTCTCCCTTCCCTCCATACCTTATTCCCTCCACCTCTTTCCCTGCCTGCGTTGCCCAATATTCCCCATCTTCCTCCCCTTCTCTTCTCGCCCCTGCCCCTTCCTCCCATTGCACGTACCCAGCACGTTGACCTGGACCTGCTGTGTGCTCTTGTCTCCGTTGCTGTTGGTGGCCGTGCATGAGTACGACCCGGCGTCCGTGTCCTTCTGCACGTTCTCAACCACCAGGGACCCGTTCTTGTGCACGACCTGACGACGACTTACGGGCAGCGGCGTCCCCTCTGTTGGATGAAAGAGGAGAATGAATATTTACAAAGAGAATGGAGTGGATGTTTGGAGAGAAAGGGGTAATGTGAATGATATAAAGAGAAAAAGGCTAAGAAACAGCTTTTAGTCAGGCATGAGTGAAGGTAAAACGCTATAAGCAAGGTGAGGTTACTATATACTGTAATCATACAATACATATCAGCCTGAGTTCGAGCTGGCTGCCTAAAAGATAAATATTAGTTTTAGAAGATTCCATTAGGTTTTCTTGATTTGGAGACACTAACTAATAATCACACCTGCACATTACAGTGATCTGAGAGTGAGGGTGAGTCAGAGTGAAGACTACTGCTCGCTAGACTCACCTTTGAACCAAGAGCGTGTCTGGATGGGGTAGCCTCCCACAGGACACGTCAGCACGAGACTCTCCCCCGCCACAGCAGTCACCTCACCCATCGCACGCACCACCGGAAGACCTGCGGGGGAAGGGGAAGAAGATGAGTGTTTGGGATAATGCCTATCGACTGCACGTGCGTCGTCGTCGTAGTAGTAGTAGTAGTGGTGGCAGTAGTAGGGAAGTAGTAGTAGTAGTAGTAGAAGTAGTAGACAATCAATTTTTGCCAAGTACCAGTCTTTCCCTAGAATGCAATCTGTAATAGGAGATGTTAAATCCAGGTCCCCCACGGAACTACTGGGTGAACGGGGACAAGGCAGGCGGGGGTGGGAGGCAGGGCATAGATGAGTACGTAGGAGAAAACGTGTAGATGAGTAAACAGGAGAATGGAATAGATAAATAAAAGAGAAAAGGCATAGATGAGTAAATAGGAGAAAAGGCATAGATGAGTACGTAGAAGAAAAGGCATAGATGAGTTAATAGGAGAAAGGCATAGATGAGTAATTAGGAGAGATGAGTAAGAAAGAAAAAAGGCATAGATGAGCAGGCAGGAGAAAGGAATACATGAGTAAATGGGAGAAAAAATAGATGAATAAATGAGAAAGAGCATAGATGAGTAAACAGAAGAGAAGAATGGATAAGTAAATAGGAGAAAAGGCATAGATAAGCAGTGGGAAAAAGGCACAGAGCAGTAAATAAGAGAGAAGGTATTGACAAGAAAGTATGAGGAATTATGAACTGAAACGAGACATCACTACTCTGTCATAAAACCACTCTCTCTAATAATATCACATCAATACTTCAAGAGACAATCCAAGCACGTATGTATTCAGTATGGACGGTGAAGGGGAGGAAAGAAACAGGTGAGTACAAACGAGAAAACAGATATTGCAAGACAACAACACCCATACGTCATAAAAACATCTTTGCTAATACCATCACAGCAGTCCCGAACGAGGAGGAAGTATGTATTCAGTATTGACGGTGGCATGTGGGATAAAAGGAGAGGAAGCGACACAAATGAATACGCAGAAAGAGAAAATATACACAACAATACGGCATGTCATATAAACACCCTCGCTCATATATCACCCCAGTCCAGAATGACACAGTTCTAACATATATTCAGTGTGGAGGGTGAGTATTAGTGCCCAGGCAGTGACAGGTGAAGGAAGGAGACGCACAGAAAGACAGCTGAGACTCAGGTATCGGACTGTCTAATAAAGAGAAATAGCATCTAATTACACGCAGTCTGCCTAAATGCCACCTGTCACCTGTATCCTCTGCTACCACCTTCATATTTTATCTTTCATGCAACAATTTCGGTGAGATGCCTGCCTTTTTTTTTTCTCTACCTGCATATGATAACAGGTAGCAAAGGAGAGATACTATTTTTCATTTTTTTTTTTAAGGAAAGGAAGGGGGAAAGGAGAGAGGGGGGAGTGGAATGAGAAAACCGGGAACGGAAGTAGCCTAACAAGGGGTGAGAAAAGGTGGAAAGAAAGAAGAAAGGATTAATAAGCAGCGGGAGGGCTTTTTTAAGCTACATAAATATTTTTTGGGTGTTTGTGTTCGCGTTTGTGGGTTTATGATGTGATGTGAGAGTATGGGTTCCTTGGTTAATGTGGCGTGTGTAGTGTATTGTGCTGTAATAAGTTAGTTATCAGAGTTACCTCGTACTGCCTCCATCTGAGAGGTTTTTTTTCCTGTCTGAACAAGCTTGTCTAGAGGCAGCATTAATAAACTGAGATAAAGAAGGCGTCATCCAACTAAAAGTGTTTATAAGCGACGCCCAAGTAATTATGTAAGTGTCACGGAAGAAGTGATTCGATTCTGATGCAGATCGATCTCTAGGCTGGGTCACAGGTCAAGGTCAGAGTTCTGGTGCGGCGTATCTAAGAATGCCTGACCCGATTAGGATCAAACTTGGCAGATACTTTGTGTGTGGGGACAGGAAAATGTGTGTGTGTGTGTGTGTGTGTGTGTGTGTGTGTGTGTAACTCACCGGGTCGGTCAGGATCACTTGATGGTCGTGATCGTCAGCTTTTACCCTCCCGGAAGGGAGCTGAGAGCTCATATAGTCCGATCTATGGGCAAGGCTGTGACCTTCACACACGCACACACCCATCCCCTTGCTCAAGGGGGACAGTAACCACCCACTTCGTCAGTGAAACTTCTCGCACCCTGTGTGTGTGTGTGTGTGTGTGTGTGTGTGTGTGTGTGTGTGTGTGTGT
>JAGKTI010007969.1:0-35063 GCA_018397915.1 Birgus latro | reverse complement strand
GTTCACTGGCACTGGGTTGGTTTGGGTATGTGGATGTAGGGATGGTGGTACTGATTATTTTATGTTTTGAATTCACAGTGCCATGAATTGTTCAAACAATTTCCATTTGTGGGTATAATTTTTTCTTCTACCAGTCACTGCTTCTGAATTAACATGGTTACTTTCAAAATAAGTGATGAGCAGTAGAACTATGTGTCATACTTTTACACAATGTAAAGAAGGGACTGTTTCAGCCTCTTACTCACGTCCTTTAGACAGTTCAGGTATACCCCGATATATGATACCCCTAGATGCAATACCCCAGCTTAGCGATGGGGGTAGAAATACCACCATACCCTGCATAACGATGGCCAAACCCCAGTTTAACGATTTTTTTTTTTTTTTTTACCGATTTCGATATTTTAGAACTGAATTTTGTGTTTATGTTCATTTATAAACTGTTTTTTGACTTAGATTAATGTGTTTTAGTCATAGGTGGGATGAACATTGTCAATTGGAGGTACAGTTTACTAAGTTTGATTTTTTCCAAACTTGTATTTGATGATTTTCAGATTTTATTTTTGGGTATGGGTGAGTTATAAACTGCTTTTAGGCTTAGTTCAGCTTGTTTTAGAGTATGTGGGGGCATAGGTTAGCTAGAAACTAGTTTTTGGACTCATTTGGGTGGGTTTAAGACTTGGTTGGGGAGGAAACCCAAGGCTCAAAAACGCATCCCTATACTTTACATATTAAATCTACCCAGAGATATGATACCCCGCCTTGCAATGAGTTTTTACTTAACCAATTGCATCATCAAACCGGGGTATACCTGTAGTAACCCCTTATGATATACAGAGAATTGGCATTGAGCACAGCACTGCTATTCCCCTATCCCCAGAAATAAAAGAAAAACCGAGATGAATAAAAGGATGTAATAATGAGACACACATGTCAATTTATCTATCTATAGTCCAACGCCCTAATCCCGCAAAGGGTGGCCACAGACAAAATGCCTCCAAGTCGCTCTGTCACCCACCATTTGACTGCCCTCCCCCCAACTCACTCCCCTTTCCCTTACATACCTCTCAACTCCATCCCTCCACCTCACCCTCAGTCTCCCCCCTCCCCCTCCTTCCCTCCACTTCACCCACATACACCCTCTTAGTCAGTCTTTCATTCTTCATTCTCTCCACATGTCCAAACCACCTCAGTGTATTTCTCTTAATTTTCTCAGCCACATCCACATCCACCCTCCAACGTTCTTTCACTTCTTTATTTGTCAACCTGTCCCTCCATGTCACTCCACATGCTCCTCTCAGGTAACTCATTTCCACTGTTCTCACTCTTGACTTGTTCCCATTTAGCAAGGCCCATGCCTTGCTTCCACACACAAGTGAGGATTGAAAAAGAATGTTTCTCAATGGCTACTGGGAGGGTTACATTCTGTGGTGGCGACCATCATCCACTCACTTGATGTAGTGCTGCCTACTTCTTCCTTAGTCTTTATCATTATTTTTCTGGGCCTGCCCTCCTCTCTTCCTATTTCTCCCATCTTTCCTGTCACTTCTTATTGCTTTTCTTTCCTTTACAGGTGGCTTTACATTGAGTGACAAGCCAAATGGTTTCCTGTAAGTCAAGAAACCATTTACAACGCTGGGTGGTAACCATATAACCAAACCATACGTGTTCCCTACGTGTCAACAAGTGGGTTGGTGGAGGGTAAGTGCCCCTCCCTGTAAAACGAATAACTCAAAGTCAAATGGCCACCCCTAATGGGATTATGGCATCAGGCAATAGATAGATAGATAGATCTGAGAACAAAAGAAGTCATGACAAAAGCCGAGAGAAAAACTGGGACAAAAATTGCTATAAATAGTTTTAGAACAACGCAAAGTAATATGCTGCTTTCAAACAATAAACAACTAAAGGCTGCTATTATTTCTGTCATTAAGGAACCCCAGTCTCCTTGGCCGAGAAGACTCATCAACTGCAGGCAGGAAAGAACCCCTGCTGGGGTGTTTTGTGCAGTGAAATGATGCTTCCTTGTGGTTGACAGCACCTTGCCATATCAAGGTACTGGGAAGAGTAAGGAGGTCTGGTTCCAAGATCAATGCTGCATTTGTTTCTACCCAGCTAACAGGGGCACCACAATAGGGTCCACATCAACCTGTTATCTGGCTGAAATTTTACCATCCTGGATTACTGGAAACCATTAGGTTTTTCCCTCAGTGTAGAGTTGTACCTGGAAACAGTAATAATAAAAGGTGATAGGAAAGATGGAAGAAAACTGGAGGAGAGGAGGGCAGATACAGAAGAGAAAGGTAAAGGTGAAGGAAGAAGGAGCCCTACATCATGTGAGTGGATGATGGGTATCCACACCTACCGCCACTAAAGGTAAGGGCCTGACAAGTGAAATTAGTGTCTATTTCACGGTTCTGAGATTACTCAAATGGATGCATTATATAGTACCTACATAACTGTACATACCATATATTCCTGTTGCAGCGTAATAACCAAAATGAAACTGAGCGTATTAATCTCTGGTCTGACCTAGCTTCGATCTCATGCCCTTGCGCTCCACACGTGTGCACGTTACCACTGAGCCAAAGAGAGATCCCCACTTTGCCTCTAGGCAACACAGGCTTTTACAGACCCCATTTCAACAATCTTTCTCCCCTTGGTGATTAATTTGGTGAGTTTTGAACACACATGGTAGCGTAGCATTAGAAGCCACCATTGGGGACGTTGCAGACCGCACCGAACAGCTCATCCCCAGGATATTAGGACTAGGATGCTGTCAGCTAAACA
The DNA here is from genome assembly GCA_018397915.1 of Birgus latro. NCBI lineage: Eukaryota > Metazoa > Arthropoda > Malacostraca > Decapoda > Coenobitidae > Birgus > Birgus latro. The sequence goes on along the minus strand of JAGKTI010007969.1, from coordinate 32,276 downwards.
ACAACATCATTGCCCTCCAAGCCTCACCTCACATCCCACTGCTGTCACCCACGTAATAACCGACATGAAACTGGACAAATTAATCAACGGTCTGACCAAGATTCAATCTCAGGCGCTCGCACTTCACATGCGTGCACATTACCACTGAGCCAAAGAGTGATTCCCTGCTTTGCCTCTAGGCAATGCAGGCTTTTATGGACCCTATTACAGCAGGGGGGGGGGAATGAAAAAGCTATTAAGGGAGCTGACAAGGGTAGTACAGCTTCCACAAGGAATTAAAATCCTTAAATTAAAAAAGTTTCAAAGGAACATAACTATTTTAAAAATACTGTGACATAGGACTGGGCATACCTGTTATAGGGCAAGAGGAAGCCAACCCCTGCCATGACAAGCGCAAGGTAGATGAGGTTGGCGGGGTCCTGGGGTGGGGATGAGTGGCGCCCAGGCCCATCATGATCATCCTCATCATCATCATCGCCAAACCTAATAAGGACAGTCGGTAAGAAATGTCACAACATCAATCCAGTTCCCTATTACCCTGTAAGATGTAGAGGCCTGGGGCTAAGCTGCTGTTTTACAGAAAATTTTAGCATTCTCAGCCTCCTATAACTCATCGTCAACAGAAAAATACTCAAGCTGATAATATATCCATGAGAAACTGTGAATTATAAATGGGGCTATTAACATCCTAAAGCTCCTTGCAACCCTTCAATTGTTAAATCTGACTGGCGTTAGCTGAAATAAAACATTACAGCTGATGCGACCATGAGAGGGCTACGGGTATGTTTCCTACCTATATCCCTGGTGGTATTACTGATTCAAAAACTTGAACTACATCTTGGGGGCCTGAATTAATGTGGGCATGGCACACTACCTTTATTCCAGCTGGTGTCTTAAATCACTGCACTACCAGCCATCATTCCCTCAATCCGATGATGTATTTTAAATTTTATTCTTGCTATCTCCAGGCAATTTTACCAAGCACAGGAAAGACTTTTCAAACTGAAGGAGTTAAGTACAGCCTTCACTAACCTCTCACTATAAGACATCTCCACAATGCTGAATAAATCATCTAGAGGTAGTAAGATTAAATCAGTGCATCATCATCAGTCTGAAGGGGTTATAATGGTTATAATGAGATTTCATTTGCAGTAGTTAAAGTGCTCATATCAGATGGCTTCCATCAAATTAGGAGAGACTTTCTAAACTGAGTGAGTTAAACATACAGTAGCCAACACCGTGTCTCATTCCCAGTGGGATCTCTGAACCTGAACACAATCATACAGTTGCACAGGTTAAAGAAGAAATGCTACTCTGTACTTATATACTTCCTAAAACAAGGAGGTTTTTGGAAGGGAAGAGATTGTGTAGATCAGATAATCATCCTTACATCTCTTGAGGAAAAGTTTCTAGAGATGGGAAAGAAGATGCATGCAGCTTTCACGGATTTGGAGAAACCATATGACAGAGTGGATAGACAAGGAATGTGGAAAATATTAATAATATATGGAGTAAATGGGAAGCTGTTGAATGCCATGAGGAAAATGTATGAGGGTGCTAAGAGTGCAGTGCATGTGGATAGTGAACTGAATGAATTTTTCTATATGAATGTTGGACTGAAACAGGGATGTGTCATGTCTCCATGGTTGTTCAATCTGTATATGGATGGGGTTATAAATGAGATACAAGGTAGGGCACTGGATGCTGGAGCGGCCCTAATAAGGGAAGGCAGTGTTTGGAAACTTCCTGCATTGTTGTTTGTAGAGGATACTGTGTTGTTACGTGAAGACGAAGGGGAACTGCAAGGACTGATGAATGAGTCTGGGAGAATGTGTAAGAAATGGAATCTAAACGTGAATTCAGGGAAGAGTAAAGTTATAGTCTTTGAGAGAAATGAAGTCAATGAATATACAGTAAGGTTGGATGACAAAGAAATAGAGAATGAGTGCATTCAAGTACCTGGGTGGTGTGATGAGTAAGGATGGAATTTTGGAGGATGAAGTGCTTGAAACGGTACAACAAGGAGGAAAGGTTGCTGGCTCTTTGAAAGGAATTATAAGAAACAGGGAAGTGAGCATGGAAGTAAAAAAAAAAGTCACTGCATGACAGCATTGTGATGCCAACTCTAATGTATGGAAGTGAAGCTTGGACATTGTTGGAAGGACACAAATCAAGAGTAAGAGCAGTGGCAATGAGTTGTTTGAGAGAAGCATGTGGAGTTACATGGAAAGACAGACTGACAAATGAAGAAGTGAAGGAGAACTGTGGTGTGGATGTGGATATGACAGAAAGCATTAGGAGAAACACACTGAGGTGGTTTGGCCATGTGGAAAGGACGATGAGTGAGAGACTAACAAGACGATTGTATGTGAGTGAGGTGGAGGGGGAAGGGGATGGAGGAGGAGGCTGAGGATGAGATGGAGGGATGGACTGGATAGGTAATGAGAGAGGGAGGTGTGAGCTGGGGGGAGGGCAGTGAAATGGTGGGTGACAAGGCAGCATGAAGGCAATTCGTTTGTGGCCACCCCTTATGGGATTACCGGTAATGCGTCTGGCAAAAGATAGATAGATATATCATTCTTAAGCAGTATGTCTTATCTATCAAGTGCTCTCTCTTACCTTCCATATGATTCTCCACTCATCATCATGAAGTGAGCTCACAGGCCAATGAACAGGCCTGAGATTGTTATCCTGGGAAGAGGACAATAAATGAATTACCATATAACTGCACAGAAGAAAACTTCTGTATACATATCATCATCATCATCATCATCATCCTGACCTCTTTACCCGTCTAAGAATTGGGTGACATAGGATCCAGAAACAAGAAAAGAAAAAGTACAGAAGCACGAGAACTATCATCAGTATGCCCTGCGATGTTGGGCAGACAATTATTCACACATCAATTAAGCCTCTGGAAACCACCTTGAATGCCACACCACCTGCACATGTTTTGAAGAGTACATTTCACTGTAGATGTGCTATACACAAAACTCCCAGACAAGTCAAACTATCAATTATCAAGTTAAAAATGAGGAGCCAAACACAATTCAAAAGATTAATAAAGCAGGTCATTTATATTCTTCAAGTAGGCTAATGTAAGCAAGGAATACAGTAATGCAAAGCAGAATCCAATACATTACAAAGATACTGGTATGTAAAACTATCAGCAAATAAGGACAGGCAAGCTAAAACAGATAGCCTATTCAGCCTTGGAGGATACAGCTACATAACTACTGTACATTGTAAAATACAGTACTGTACTGTATATATAGCTTGTGTACCATATTCAGCCTTAGAGGATACAGCTACATAACTACTGTACATTGTAAAATACTGTATATATAACTTGTGTACCTTATACAGTGCATGACAAAGAAATGAGAAACTCCTCCACAAACAATAAATAACACTGACATTGGTCTGATTTCTGTTATACTGAGAAAATTGAGAATTGAAAAAGTGTTCATATTTGAACATTTTCATTCATACCCTAAGCTTCATCTTATTATGGGTCACTTTTTCGAGTTATAAACATAAACCATTGGTAAAAAGAATATATTAAAAATTTATTTAAAAATACTACAGCAAACTCTCAATTATCCGTTGCCACAATATCTGGCCTGACGCAATATCCAGCACTGCTGGCTTGGCTCTATTGATGCTTTATCCGGTGAAATTATGCAATATCCAGCGCCGAAACCGGATGTAACCAGCAATTCTATGTAACATCCAGTATCGAGGTGTATTAACTGGCTCGTAAATGGTAGCCAACTGATGCAGTACTACTGTATTATGATTATTGTATTCTATGCTTAATGTTCATCTTTTACTCATGGGAAAGTTTTTAGAACAGAAAGTTGTGACGAATAAGAACACAATATCCAGCTCAGAGCTGAATACTGAGCCGAAAGGGGGTACTATGCAATATCTGGTGTTGGGATTGGCTGAATTACGCCAGATAATTGAGAGTTACTGCAGAGCTCAAACAATGACCAAATTTTTACAGATTTCTACCTTCTTACCAATGAAAATTTAGGACACAATTCTTCCAATCATGAAAATTTTCATGAGGGTTAGTCACAGTAGACAGGTTAGTTTCAAGAACTAGCTACAGAATGTTAAAAAAATAATATTTTTGTATATTTGTCATTTACACTCAACTAGACAATTCCACTGATATAATACATCATAAATGATTATAGTATGAATCAAAACCATGGAGAAATGTTTCATCTATTAACTTTAAATTGCTCAAAACTAGGAATTGGTGGTTACGCACCTCTAGTACCAGGCACCTTATACTGTATAAGCAATACGCAGCTAATATAAACAAAGAATATTATTGAAGTTACCTTAATCAAAGTCAGATATTACTACGTAAATTAATTTATAACCGAATGGGAGCAGGCTTTCCAAATTTTCTATTCAGATGGATCTTTCATAGGCTGACTAGGATAGGTAAGGGTAAAAGTTTTAGTGTGACAGGAAGTAGCGCCTTCCACCTTTAGGTGTGGTGGCAATCCTAGATGGTTAAAATCATAGGAATTCTGGGAAGCAAAGCCATCCAGTTAAGTTAGGTTAGGTTAGGTTGGAGGATTGTCAATACACAAGATGCTGCAGGCATCCAAGAAGCTTCCTGAAATACCCAAAAATTGGTGAAATTTGTTTGTTCTATATACATTTTGTGGTATGAAATCAACAAACAGCTATCTGTGTTACATACCGTACTACAGTTACTTTCCTTAAGTATGTGAAAATGTAAGAAAAAAGGTGGAACTGCCATGCCTGTGTGGTGAAGTTTTACCCTACATAAATCAACTGGGTCTAATCAAATAACAGAAAAGTGGAAGGGCTCTTCTAATTCATGCATCTTACATAGCACGTGAGAAGACAACAGGAGCAATAAATTAATGTACTGGATCTGGATCAAAGTGCTATTCTGAAGGCTTACACTTCCCAAAACTCAACTGAAGTTAGCTAAAGCCAAATTACTCAGCTGGCACCTTACAAGCACAATCAAAAACCATCTATGCAGCAATAAAAGGTAATAAATCACCCAGAGTCAATGCTGCCCTGGATAACCATGCAATGGTCAATGTATATATCACAACTACTGAAAAAAAAAAGAGCAAATGACCCTTCTGATAAATGATACCATTACAATAGTGTCTTCGTGATTTACAAAAAGCTTACATTATTTTTTACTGCACGTCCTACCTAGAATTTTAACTCATGTTGATGAAAATGTTATGCATCAAACAGCTGATCAATGACAGGGTGATACAACTATCTTAGTGTTTGACTGGTTTCTCTTTCTAGATTTTTTGCTGATTGTTACAATTTTATTTCATTATTTGTATATGAATGTTCTCTAAGTAATATTTTCTTGGGCATTCAAGGCGAAAATGGGTGAAATGTTTTAATTCACGGTATGCTACTACAGCTAAGATTGGCCAAGAGGAAGAAAGAAGTTAAGGAAATATTTATGGGTCTGTTTCTAACTTAATAGCTTTCAGAGACTATAAAAGCACTCTGAGATGATTCCCTGACCATACAACATAAAACTGGCGTTTCAAACGTCAAATATATGACAAAAATCGCAGTGTTTACATGTTACTTGCCCATCCTAAAACATCGACTTCTAAGTGTTTCAACCCTTGAGAATTGTTGATAATCAATAAAAACATTACCTATAATCTTAAAAACTTAAATGAATTTTAAATTATTAAGCTCTTTATTACGAAGATTAGCTGTATTTTTTCAGAATAAATAAAAATGACATATACATCACATAGTTTGGAGAGTCCGAGTAAAGATTTCTTCAGACTGTCAGAAGGTTACGGATAACAACTACCGGGCAGGTCGAGGATTAGACAGGTCACTGCGGTGGGAGAGTTTGTTTCACTGACGGTATTTGCTCCGAAATAATCATGTCCTTAGCCGTGATGAGTGGGGCTGACTACATGCGGGATCCAAGGAAGCATTACTTTTCTCCCTACGCAGACAATGGAGGGTGAGGAGCTATACTTGTTATATTGGGAACATTATGTTTGAGTAGCATGGTTATTGAGTTCCTTTTAGACACTGTACTCATTTTGTGTTTCCTAGGGATCATTTGGGAGTGTAAGATTCATCTATCTATCTGTCTATTGTCAGATGCCTCAGTCCCGTAAGGGGTAGCCACAGATCGCCTCCATGTCACCCTGTTCAATACCACTTCACTGCCTTGCTTCCAGCTTACACCCCCTTCAGTCATATATATATATTTTTTTATGTGTCCGACTCTGGGCATAGACTTTACAGCCTGCTATCAAAGCCCAGCCGTCCTCCTAACCTCTACATGTCACCACTTCGGCGCTAACACCCACCGTCCATATTGAATACATGCTAGGGCTGTCTCATACAGGACTGGTGTATTGGTATTAGCGGGGTTATTTTTACGACATGTCGGCGGGTCTTCTGGTAGATCAGTAAAGCCTGATTTTAATGAAATTCAAATCCTTAAACTGTTCCCTGCCTCAGCGAGGATTCGAACCTGGGTCCTTCGGGACTGCAAGCCAACTCGCCCCTTCCACTTCACTCACCCAGTACACCCTTCTTGCCAGTCTCTCACTCTCCACCCTCTCTACATGGCCAAACCACCTCAGTGTATTTCTCCCAGTGCTTTCTATCACATCCACATCCACACCACAGCACTCCTTCACTTCCTCATTTGTCGATCTGTCTCTTCATGTAACCCCACATGCGGCTTTCAGATAACTCATTTTCGTAAATTTTTGAAGTAACCAGCGATTTTTTTATTGTTATTTTTTTGGTTTGCAATGCAAAATAGTGTGTTTTAATTAATTTTAACCTACATTTTTTTGGGAAAAAAACCCTTTTGGACTTCTGAGTAAGATTTCCAAAAGTGGGTTTATCCCCCGAAATCAAGATCAAAATTAATTAAAATCACACTATTTTGCATTATACTAACTTAATCCAACCTAACCTAACCTAACCTAACCGGCGGCGGCTGAATCGGTAGAGAGTCTGCCTGCAGTCCTGATGGACCCAGGATCGAATCCCGGCTGGGGCAGGGAACAGTTTAAGTATTCGATTTTCCTGAAAAGCAGACTTTCCTGATCTACCAGATAACCCGCCGACATGTCGTAAAAATACCCCCGCTAATACCAATACACCAATCCTGTATGAGACAACCCTAGCATGTATTCAATATGGATGGTGGGTGTTAGTGCCGAAGTGGTGACATGTGGAGGTGTAGGAGGACTACTGGGCCTTGGGATAGGTCACTGCCCCAAAGAAATAGGCCCTGAAGCTTTTGCCCAGAGTCGGACACGTAAAAAAAAAAAAAAACTAACCTAACCTAACCAGACCAAACGTAACCTAACTGAAGGCCTAACCTGACCTTTGACCTTTAAGGGTCTAGTTCCGACTTTTCCTCCACCGCCCCCAGTACCACTGGTGTCTGTCTTCCCGATATTTACACTCTTTACACTGTACTTCACTCAGCAAAACCCTGTGTTTTCTTAGTAGTTCAATAGATGCTTTGTTATTACTGTGGTAGTCCTTAATAATCTGTGCAACACCTGATACAGTACAAGCTTGGAACTCGAGAACACGTCCCTCACCACCAGAAGCCATGACTGAGTCACTGACTTTCAAATCTTGAGCATCCCTGCATCACCCACAAATACTTTAAGGTGATTGGTTAGTTTGACTTATGACTGTTGTGATTGGCTGGTTTCAAAAGTCCCTGTTGCTTGGGAATGCCTGATTGGCTGCTTTAAAAACTCTCATACATATAAAAGTACACGCTGCTCGAGTGTACTTGGCACTTGCCTGCACCAGCCAATATGGCGCGACATTCATCGACTACTAAGTGATAGCCAGACTTAAGCCACTACATGACTACCTCTACAGAATTTGCTCCCCGATCTCAAAGTAGGCTTAAAAGGTAAGACATGTGTCTTTCCAACAAGGCCCAAGCTTCACTTCCATACATTAGAGTTGGTATCACAATACTGTCATGCAGTGACTTTTTTACTTCCATTCATGACAGATGTATCCATTTCAGGACAGATTAATATAAAACATATCTTTTGATTCACAGCCCACATTGCCATAATTTAGCAAAACCAGTGACTCTTTGCCTGTGCCAGTTCATTTGCTTTAAATTGAAAAATTTTGCATACTTCAGTAATAGAATTGTGTATATGTGTTTTTTAGTTTCATCATTTGCCATTGTTGCAAGAAAACCAGTTCCCATGAGCAAAATTTTAACATAAGTACTATATATATTTATTTTCTCTATAACCTTTTATCTATTTAAAGGCTATGATTTATCCATTTTGTCACCCATGGAGGAACAAGAGGTAATAAATTTGAGATCTTTGTCTTAACTGTGGAGAGGCATAAACAATTCTTCTGTTGTGTCATTCACCACTGGAATTCCCCTCCTGCTGATGTAGTTGATGCTCCCTCCCTAACTGTTTAAAATTTAAATTATTGAGATCCTACGTAATGTTTTTAGTCCATAACACTCTTCCCTAATCCAGTCTTTGTCATTCTACAGCTGTTGTGTGGCAACTAGTAATGTCTCCTTGTCAGACTTCATGGCAAACACAACCAGTCATTTGTTTTGTTTTCGTTTTTGAAGGCTACAACATGCTTGCATGCGTCGGCCTTGATCACCTAATGGCGGCTCTCCATGCTGCTCGATCTTTGGCAGCCTCCCTGTTCAGTCTCTTAACCCTTAAGTCACACTTAATGACGTCGTCCCATGCCTTTCTCGGTCTACCCCTCCCAACCCCTCCCCAAATATTAACACTTCTCACCCTCTGTACCCAATTATCATCCCCCATCCTCTCCACATGTCCAAGCCACCTCAGCCTTCCTCTTCTCATCACAACACCAATACACTCCAGTCCCATCCTACCTCTCAACTCTTCCATTGTAAACCCAGCCCCCCCAGGCCTTGCACGCAGGGACACACTGCACATCCACCTAATCATTGTCATTTCTATACGTTTAAGCCTCCGAATATCCTCTTCCTTTACTGCCCAAGTCTCACTACCATACAGCATCACACTCCTAACACATGCTGCATACAAAGACCCATTAGCACGTAAGGAGAGTCCTCTCAATGTCAGGAGAGGCAACAGTTCCCTGAACTTCTTCCAACCACTTCTCGCCCTAGCAACCGAGCCAACTCTAGCCCCACCTCCGGCACATAACATGTCTCCCAAATAACAAAACTCCTCCACACACTCACGAGACTCACCAGCAAAATTCAACCCTCTAACACCTAACAATCTCCACCTGCTCCCCCCGACACGCCGCACACGTGAAATAAGCATTATCTCACAGTCTACCTGTAATACCACTACATCTCTTGTGCACCCATTTATCACAAACACTACACAAGATGGAATTACTTCCCACACCCTTGTGGCAAACTGCATATGGCCACTCTCCCTCTCCTCTGATTGTGCTGCCACCAACCCTAGATATCATCACTTTTGTTTTATCTGCATTTACCCTTAAGCCCTTGTGCCCCATACCATCTCTCCACTTCTTAAATCTTTCCTCTGCCTCCTTTTCATTCTCTGCAATCAACACCAAATCATCAGCATACAACATCTCCCATGGGAGTCCATCTCTGAAGTCATGTGAGAGGGCTTCAGGCACCATGATAAACAACAAGGGACTCAAAACTGACCCCTGATGCCCACCAACATTCACGGAAAACTCATCACTCAAGACTTCATTCACTCTTACCTGGGTGCGAGCACCTACGTACATGGCCATAACCACCCTAACCAGCCACTCTTCCAACCCTAGCTTTCTCATTGCCCACTTCACCACCTCTCTAGGGACTCTGTCAAAGGCCTTTTCCAAATCAACAAAAACAAAATACAATTCCCTTTTCTTTCCAATATATTTCTCCTGAAGCTGTAGAACAACGAATATGGCATCAGTGGTCCCCCTGCCTGGCATAAACCCAAACTGAATCTCATTGATATTCACTCTTTCTCTAATCATACCTTCTAGAACTCTCTCCATTACTTTTATTTTCTGATCTAAGAGCTTTATACCTTTGTAATTTCCCCTTTCCTGGGCATCACCCTTCCCTTTGTACACATTTACAATTACACTCTTCAGCCAATCATCTGGGACTACACACTCATATATAATCATGTTTATCAGGTCAGTGACTAACCTCACCCCAGTATCTCCTGAGGCCTTCAACATTTCAGCAGTCAACCCAGACACACCTGCTGCCTTCCCCACCCGCATCCTGCCTATTGCCTCACCCACAGTAGCAGCATCAATCAAAGGCCAAGGGCCAAACACTGGATCTACTGGCTCCAAACCTTCCCTATCCCAATCAAACTCCTCATTCAACAACTGGCTATAATGCTCTCTCCATGCATCTTTAATATCGCCACTGTTCACCACTACCCTTCCTTCATCATTCTTCACACACTGCTCACCTACAATATCCCGATTATCCCTCTTCACCTGATTTGCCACCCTAAAAATCATATTTTTCCTTTCTCCATGATTTAGATTATCAAGCAAAAGCCTCTGTGACTGAGACTTCGCCCTGTATACCTCTCTTCTAGCCCTGTGTTTGGCAGCCATGTACTCCTCCCTGTTACCACCCTTCTTCCATTCCCGGGAATAGCCTTCTTTTCTCCTTAACTGCAGCTTCTACACCCTCATCCCACCACCAAGTTACTCTATGTCTTGGTGGGCCTCTTGTCCAACCGCATATTGCATCGGTAACTCTCAAGAGGTTGTTCTTAAGGGCTCTATACTGTTCATTAACACCTCTATCTACGGCTCCCTGTTCAGCCACCACTCTCCTCATCGCACTATAAAATGCATCCCTTACTGTTTGGTTTCCCAGCTTCCATATTTTCCTCCTAGGTACATATGTCCTCCTTCTCATCACTCGTTCCTTAAGCACCGTGTCACAAAACAGTTTGTGCTGCTGCACACACTCCTCGCTTCCTAGAACTTTAACATCCCTCACTAACCTCCTATCAACCCTCTTGGCCAGAAAATAATCTATCTGGCTACTATTTCCCCCGGACTCGTATGTAATCAACTGACTCATTCTTTTTCTAAAATGTGTGTTGCACACAATCATGTCCATAGCCTCCCCAAACTCGAGTATTCTTTCCCCTTCCGCATTCCTCACACCATGTGCACATCCTCCATGGACTCCTTCATAACCTTGAGCTGCTTCATCCACATGACCATTTAAATCCCCTCCCAGAACCACTACCTCATCATCGCCCATACCACTTACAACACGTATTAAATCATCCCAAAATCTATCCTTCTTTGCGTCATCCAATCCTACCTGTGGAGCATATGCCAGTATGACTGAAATAATTTTCTTACCAATCAAAATTTTCACTAGTAATATCCTGTCACTTACTCTCATAACATTCATAACATATTCCACCCATTTCTCCGCAACCAACACACCCACACCCCCATATCTGTCAGTTCCTCCCTGCCAAAACAACTTATAGTAGCAATCCTTCCCAACAATCTTTCTGGCTGATCCACCCCTGTACCGGACTTCCTGCAAGCATGCCACATCCACCCACCTCCTACTGAATGCCTCAACGACTTCCCCCGCTCTTCCCCTCAAACTTCCCACATTCCACGAACCCACCCTAAACCCCCTGGGTGATTTGCTGTCCTCAGGCTTGCTTTGATCCTCATACTTGTACGTCATAGTCGGTAAGATAAAGGGGGGTAAACATTCCAAAGGCCCGACCCACTGCACAGTCCTAGGTCCAGGTAATGGATCTGGGACCCCTAGCCCACCATCTTACGGGTGGCTGTGGTAGTGGCCTCGGGGCAACCTGCCAGGACAGCTGCAAATATAAGGTATGGTTCCATATTCAGTAATCCCACCTTGACTGGTGTGTCATTTGAGCAAATTAAGTCACTTGATCCCCTAGCACATCATGTGCATCCTGTTGGTGACCAGCCAAGTGAGTGGATCATCTGAAGGGAAGAAGTGAAAATCCTTGTCATTTATTATAATGTTAGATTTTCTTCTCCTGCTTAATTCTTACCGTATTATCAACAGTACTGATACCTTTTTTTTTTTTTTCCAGGCATCAGAGAAATTGCTGTACAGTACTTTCCATTTTCTAATCAGAAAGTTATGGTGAATTTTAAGCAGCCAAATTGATAGATTGGCTTTGTTTAGAAAACACCTGCATTTTGGCCTGTGTTTGGTTAAGTGGTAATGTACAGGTGGTTGTTTGTCATGTACAGTGCCTTCGCATAGTGAATGAGTTTATGGGTGGCAGTCGAGCCTGTTCACTGTGAACTACATGTCTTATGGGAAAAATAGCATATGGGTGGCACCGCTCCCTCAAAGTCCACTTTTTGAGCCGTAGAAGTGTACTAAAGGGCACATTTCAAACATATGCAGTACAGATACATAAAATATAAAACACATGGTTATTTACCTTAAATGGAGCAGATGGCAGTCCTCATTGGCTTGAATACAGGCGGTTCCGAGGCAGGGAGATACACTTACACTTTCGGTGTCCTCGCCACATCACCTTCCACTCCCTCCTTCCCATCACCAGTCTCACCCTCATCACTTGACTAAACCACTTCCCCACGTGCCTCTACCTCATTCACCTCTCCCATAAAACCTTCAGAGTCCAGAGATGACACCACTGACATCACATCATCAGCATCTTCCCCAGGAAGTATAGCAGACGATATAGAGGCTGCTGGCTCCTGTTGTTTTTGAGTTCGGTAGTAGTGAGTGATGAGTGTTTGTTTTCTTCTGTTGGCTTCCATATTGTGCCTTTCAGTGTAATAACGAAAAGTGATTTCTGCTCCACTAAGCCCAACCTGTGTCCAAAGGTAGTTGGTTTCACTTGCCTTAACCTCTTGGCTCAGAACATCCACTGCCACCAGAATTTTACTGATCTTCGACATAGACAAATCTTCGTCCTCCATTGGATTCTGCTGAACAGGTTGCTCAGATCTGTCCTCTTGTGCAATGTCTACTTGGGGGGGGGATTGTTCAATATGAGAGATGGCGGTTATGGCCTACTCTTTCCCATGATTTCGTTCACTAGGGTTTCAACTCGTTCATTATGGTTTTGTGGACCTGATTACCTGCTCATACACTAGGCAAATCGTTTACTCTGAATACGTCCACTGTGCAAGGGCACTGTTAAAGCATTGTAATTGGAGTGGGGAACAATACAGTACAGTTCTATAAATCAATTAAAATAAGAAATTTGAATCCCTTGTTGTTTATCATGGTACTTGAAGCCCTCTCGGCTTCAGAAATGAACTCCCGTGGGAGATGTTGTATGCTGATGATTTGGTGTTGATTGCAGAGAATGAAAGGGAGGTGGAGGAAAGATTTAAGAAGTGGTGAGATGGTGGCACAAGGGCTTAAGAGTAAATGTAGATAAAACAAAAGCAATGAGATCTAGGGTTGGTGGCGGTACAGTCAAAGAAGAGGGAGAGTGACCATGTGCAAGTTGCCACAAGGGTGTTGGAAGTAATTCCATCTTGTGCAGTGTTTGTGATAAATGGGTGCACAAGAGATGTAGTGGTATCACAGGTAGACTGCAAGATAATGCTGTTTTTATGTGTGCGGGGTGTCGGGGAGAGCAGGTGGAGATTATCAGGTGTGAAAGGATTGAACTTGCTGGTGAGTCTCTTGAGTGTGTGGAAGAGTTTTGTTGTTTGGGAGACATGTTATGTGCTGGAGGTGGGGCTGGAGCTAGCTCTGTGGCTAGGGTGAGAAGTGGTTGGAAGAAGTTGAGGGTGCTGTTGCCTCTCCTGACATTGGGAGGACTCTTCCTTTGTCCTAAGGGGTCTTTGTATGCAGCATGTGTTAGGAGTGTGATGCTTTATGGTAGTGAGACCTGGGCAGTAAAGGAAGAGGATATTTGCAGGCTCAAACATACAGAAATGACAATGATTAGGTGGATGTGCGGTGTGTCCCTGCAGGCAAGGCCTGGGGGGGCTGGGTTTATGATGGAAGAGTTGAGAGGTAGGGTGGGAGTGGAGTGTATTGGTGTTGTGATGAGGAGAGGTAGATTGAAATGATTTGGATATGTGGAAAGGATGGGGGTTGTATGGTATGTTGGAGGACTGCTGGGCCTTGATAGCAGGCTGTGAAAGCCTATGCCCAGAGTCGGACACATAAAGAAAAAAAAAAATGGGTGCAGAAGGTGAGAAGTGTTAATATTGGGGGCGGGGTTAAGAGGGGTAGACCGAGGAAGACGTGGGACGAGGTCATTAAGTGTGACCTCAGGGTTAAGGGACTGAACAGGGAGGCTGCCATAAATCGAGCAGCATGGAGAGCTGCCATTAAGTGACCAAGGCTGACGCATGCAAGCATGTTGGAGCAGCCTTCAAAAATGAAACAAAACGAAATTCTTTATTAATCCTTGCAGTTTATGGTAGAACAAAGAACTAGGTACAGTGCTTTTTCATACTTTACTGTGCAATATTATTTGATGTAGTGTAGCAGAAAAATCATACAGGTGCATCCATATAAATAAATATAATTAACCTTTTTCTCAGGACCTCAGTGGCCATTGCAGGAGAAGACTTTGTGATGATCGCCAGTGACACCCGACTGACTCGTGGGTTCAATATTTTCTCACGGGACCAGGGCAAAGTTCTTCCCCTCACCCCCAAGACCATGATGGCATCATCAGGGTGTTGGGCAGATGTTCTGACCTTAAACAAAGTTCTCAATGCACGACTTACAGTAAGCTCATTGGTTTTAATCTTTTCACTTCAGTGGGCCTCTACTACTGAACTGAATTGTCTAGAATGACAGTAGTGAGAATAAAATTCAGGATAGTTCTCTGTAATGAAAGGGTAAATGGTAATTGAAGACATAAAGTCTGTACCTGTTTGATGAAGTATTAAAAACTATAATTGCTGATACAGATACTTCTGTGATAGTAAATCCCCATTTAGGTGTACGGACCTACTGCATGTAAGAAAAATAAAAATTGGCATTCATACCCATCCCAGAAATACCAAATCTTTCAGGTTGTTGTATGCTTTTTCAGATACAGTAGACTCAAGTCCTAGGAATCATCTTTGCCTGAAGTCCTATTGCTGTTCATTGAAATGAAGCCATGCAATTTTTGTAAGGAACATCCTTACTGGGGTTGACCATGCCACAACCAAGAGTTTTTTGTGAATTTTAGCTGTTTGCTAAAACCATCTTATTGCTTTCCAGCAGTTGTTGGAAACTTACTGTGATTTGTTAAGAATTAGAAGTTATTGCTGGGAAAGTTTATCATTTACATGACAGTAAATGGTGTTTCATGTTACTAACAGTCAATACATTTGACAGATGTACTCCCATGAGCATCATGATATGATGTCCACAACAGCTGTGGCCCAGCTGCTCTCCACCATGCTGTATTGGCGCAGATTCTTCCCTTATTATGTCTCCAATATTCTGGCTGGCATTGATGAAGAAGGCAAGAAAACTTATTACTTCACTACCAAACGGGCACAGCCATTCTAAGTTTTCTATTGAAATGAGCCTTTCACAGGTCACTTGTTATTATTCCTGGATTACCACAGCTACACTGCACTTTTATAAACCTACTTCTGAAAGCTATAAATGAGGATTTAGAATGCGTAAATGTTCCGCTGACATCTACCAGTAGCTGGCTATATTTAATGTTCCAAACGTGCATTTTTTTCATTTGAAATTTGACTCTCAAGTGTAAGTGAGGTTAGGTTGGTTTGGTTAGGTTAGGTTTGGTTTCGTTAAATCATTAAGCTTTCCATAGCTTTGACATGGGATACACTGACGCATTCAGTTGGAGCGATGGTTGGTAAACAACGCAGCCAGTTGGAGAGATTGTTGGTAAACACTGCTGCAGATGACCTAGCCGCTTCCTTAAGTTTTTTTTTTTTTTTTTTAATGCAAGTAAGAAGGAACCAAAGGCCATGGGCCTGCATACTGTTCCTTCCAAGAAAAAACAAAGACAATATGAAAGAGAGCCAAATTCAAGATCTGTTCATTTTGAGATGCCTGGACACACTGCGTTTGAAAGACTGGAGATTATAGGAAGTAGGGAATACAGACAGAGGAAGACAGTTCCCTAGTTGACCAGTTGCGGAAATGAATGACTGGGAGTAACTGTTAACTCTTGCATTAGAGAGTTGGACAGAAAAGGGACAAGAGTTTGTTCCTAGACGGGTGCTATGTGCCAGTCGCAGAGGTGGAGGGATGCAAGCAGACAGTTCAGAGGAACGGTGACCATTGAAGTAGCGATAGAAAAAAGATGAAGATGCAACAGTGCGGCGAAGAGACAGAGGTTGAAGGGAATCAATAAGAGGAGGAGAGTTAATGAGACGAAAAGCCTTTGACTCCACCCTATTGAGAAGAGCTGCATGTGGGGAGCCTCCCCACACGTGAGAGTTGTACTCCACACGGGCAAATAAAGCCCGTGTACAAAGTCAACAACTGTGCTGGGGTAAAGAAAATTCGGAGTCGGCTTAGCACGCCTGATCTCTTGGAAGCAGATTTCACAAGAGATGTAATATGTTCTTTCCAAGATAAATCCTGAGTAAATGAAACCCCAATCATGTTCAAGGATGATGCAGGACTGAGCTGGACATTATTAAACATTAGTGGGTAATCCTGAGGAAGATTTTGTCAGGTTGATAGGTGTAAGAACGAGTCTTTGATTCATTAAAAACAACAAGATTATTTTTACCCCAATCAGAGATATGAGCCAAGTCAGACATTAGGTGTGCCATAGCCTCATCCCTTGTTTGTTGAAGTAACTGCTGAGAAGGATGTTGCAGGAACCGAATGGAAAGGTGAAGGGTGGAATCATCGGTGTATGAGTGGATAGGGTTAGATGTACAGTGTAGAAGGTCATTGATGAATAAAAGGAAGAGAGTTGGTGACAGGACAGAGCCCTGAGGAACACCACTATTAATAGATCTAGGAGAAGAACAATGGCCATCTACAACAGCGGCTATAGAACGACCAGAAAGGAAGCTAGAGATGAAGGCGCAGATAGAAGGATAGAAACCGTAAGAGGGCAGTTTCGAAATTAAAGACTTGTGCCAGACTCGGTCGAAAGCCTTTGAGATGTCAAGTGCAATGGCAAAGCTTTCGCCAAAGTCCCGAAAGGAGGATGACCAGGAGTCTGAAAGGTAGATGAGAAAATTGCCAGTGGAGCATCCCTGACAAAATCCATACTGACGATCAGAAAGAAGGTTGTGACAGGAAAGATGCTTTAAGATTTTTCTGTTGAGAATTGATTCGAAAACTTTTGAGACACAGGATGTTAAAGCAATTGGGCGATAGTTAGAGGGTTGGGAATGGTTACCCTTCTTTGGGACTGGCTGAATGAGAGCAAACTTCCAGCAAGAAGGAAAGGTACAAGTTGATAGACAAAGGCGAAAGAGTTTACCTAGGCAGGGCGTAAGCACAGAAGCACAGTTCTTGAGGACAACCTGAGGGACTCCATCAGGCCCATAAGCCTTGTCAGTATTGAGACCAGTGATGGCTGAAAGTACTGTACATCAGCTGAAGAAATTTTAATGTCAGCCATGAGGAAGTCAGAGGGGGGAAGTGATGGAGGAACAGCACCGGAATCGTCTAAGGTGGAATTGGAGGAGAAAGTCTGAGCAAAGAGATCTGCTTTATTAGTAGAAGAAATAGCTACAGAGCCATCAGAGTAGAAAAGAGGAGGGAAAGATGATGAGGTAAAGTTTTTAGAAAGGTTTTTGTCAAGGTGCCAGAAGGAGCAAGAAGACTTTGAGTTTGGAGAGTTGAGAGCATTTAGCACGGATGAAATTATTTTTAGCAGAGCAAAGAACAGAGTTACCACGATTCCAGGCAGAAACATAAGAAAGATGTGATTCAGGGGTGGGTTGGCTCTGGTACCTTTTATAGGCCCTCTCCTTGTTGCGGACAGCATTAGAACAAGCGTGATCAAACCAAGGCTTTCTTTGCATTAGTCAAAGGATATGAGAAAGGAATGTATGCTTCCATGCCCAAGAGAATAACCTCGGTAATGCGCAAGGCACACTCCGATGGCTCCTGGCCATGGAAGCAATAATCATTCTGAGGAAAATCAAAGAAGTACTGCCCGAGGGCCTCCCAATCCACAGCTCCAAAGTGCCACAGATGGCATTTCTTTGGAGGATCCACAGGCCATACTGGAGAGATAGGACAGGTTAAGGTAATAAGGTTATGATTGGAGGAGCCCAACTGAGAGAAAAGATTAACAGTGTAACCAGAAGGATTAGTTGTTAAGAAGAGGCCAAGTATGTTGGAACTCTCTCCAAGGCAGTCAGGGATACAGGTAGGGTGCTGTACAAGCTACTCTAGGTCATTAAGGATAGAAAAGTGGCTTGTTCACCAGGTGGATCAGTGAAAGGAGAGGAGAGCCAAAGGTGGTGGTGAACATTGAAATTTCCTAGTATGGAGATTTCAGAGAAAGGAGAAATTGATAGAATGTGTTCCATCATAGAAGTAAGATAGTCAAAGAATTTCTGATAGTCAGTAGAATTTGGAGATAAGTAAACAGCAAAGATATATTTAGTCAGAATGACAGGAGAGCCGAAGCCAGTGGGTAGAGAATTCAGAAGAATCAAGTTCAGGAACATGAGAGCAAGATAGATCGTTGCATACATATACGCAACAGCTATCTTTGGCTTTAAAATGAGTATAGAGAAAGTAGGAGGATACAGAAAAGGGTTTGCTGTCAGTTACCTCAAAACAGCTGAGTCTCAGTGAGGAAGAGAAGGTGAGGCTTAGAGGAGGAGAGGTGGTGCTCAACAGAGCGAAAGTTAGAGGAAAGGGCGCGAATGTTGCAGAAATGAAGAAGGAGTAAATCAGACAGCGGTTCCAGGCAGTTTCTAGAGTTATCACTGGGAGAGGGGCAGATGGTGGGGGCATTTATGGTCCTCCCCCCTGGGAACTCCGAGGCATGGTTTACGTGCACCTTTTTTTGTCAAATTTTGAAAAGGAAGTGTAGTTAGTGTGTAGCGTGCATGTAGTTTAGTGTTGACAGTTAGAAAAACTTGTACTGGAGAGCATGCTGGCCTACTCTTTGTGTTACTGAGACACTGAAAAAGTTCAGCAAAGGGGGATGGTCGGGAACTAGTCCCGGGGGTTGATGAAACGGGAGCTCCAGCTTTCCCTGTCGTCGGCTTTCCATCCACCTTGGGAGTACTGCCCTGCTCGACTGGTGTAGTTTGTTTGTTTCCAATAATTTCTTGCATTCACAATTCAATAGTTAACTACGGTATCTGTGTTGCATATGTACAGTCACCCCAGAAAGTATTGCGCAGGTAGGGCACGATGATATCCAGAATGATCATTACAGCATAGCTCGTGAATTCTCAGTAAGATTTATTTGTAATCATTTTGCTACACATATAATAACAATACAGACTAGAAAATGTCACAAACAAGCCATGTATAGCATCCTTGAGAGAGCAAGTTTATCAGCATGGGGAAAAAATCATTGTTCAGTTTCCAGTAGCCATCCGTCTGGTGTCTCAGATTGCTTCACGTCAAGTGTGCACCGATACTTTTTGGTGTGAATGTACCAAAATTACTTACCTTGAGATCGTGAGTTTGTTTTAATTTATGGTAGGTGGAATCACTGCGCCTGTTTGGTAAAGAATTACCAAAATAATAAGAATATATGAAGCCAATTATCTCTAATTTAAAAAAGCAAAATAAGATGATTGAAGAATATCTCAATACTTAACCATTAATTTTGTGCCAGTAGCAGTTTTTATTGATCTGAATTGGTGATTAATGTAAATTGTGAAATCAATTCTTATCATATACTTTAAGGTAATATACATTCTTTTGTGGTGACATACAGCTGTTTTGCACAGGCAAAGGTGTAGTGTACCACTATGATCCTGTGGGCCACATGGAAAAACTGACCTTTAGTGCCACAGGAGCCTCAGTTGCTCAGATCCAACCTCTTCTTGACAATCAAATTGATGCGCTTAACATGAAGGACACAGAACCACCAACAATGACGAGGGTAGGTGACTGCACAGCATAGTCCCATATATTGATTCCTTGTACTGTAATCATTATTAGCATCATCATAACACTATTTCCCACTAATAAATGGAGTGAGTATGATCCAGACACAGGATGAACAAAATGCTGAAGCCAGAGAACTACCAGCATGTGCCCAGTGAAATGAGCCATACATCTTTTGATTAATCATTAATTTTTCTGCAGCACATATGGTACTTGACTTTAACCCACAAATCTGATCCTTTCATATTGTTTTTCATCTCATGTAGTTGTTTTTGCGGTAGTTGTAATGTAGAGCCATATTGAATGCCAAGTTAAAAAGGGATGCATTCTTTGTCATAAGCAACTTTGCTAACACTTCATCAGTCAGTTTGTAGCGAACATTAATTCTTTTGCATCCACAACTTGTTTTCCTTGCATTCTTACACATTACTTAACATGTAAGACTTTATTTTCCATTCTCCCATCCTCAAACTCACCAGTATATACTTTTTTCACCACCTTGTTGGTGCTGGAGAGGGACGTCTTTGTGCAAAGGCACATATATAATCAGGCTGCTCTGCTACAAATATCCCCAAGTTTCCTCTTCATCTCCTGAAAGAGTGATGGTGGACTGCAAGAGAAGGGCAGTTTCAGCTTGCAGTGACCCAGGTTCACATCCAACTAAGCCTCCATTTTTTCTGTGACTGTACCAACATCTCAGCACACACATGTCTCCCTTTTGTTCAGAATCATAGACTTTCTTTTCCCAGACTTATAAAACCCAGATATAGCATTTTCCTTATGAGTCCTGTTTCCACCCATGCTCTTTTTCACCTTTTCAAAATCATGCCATACTAATGTCTCATTTGCATGTTTGTTCATGAATGTTGACACTCATGTAGTCATCTTGTAGCCCCTGTAGCTACCTAGTTTTTTCTTATCATGCTTATCATAGTTTTTTTTTTTTTAATGCAAGGAAGAAGGAACCAAAGGCCAGGAGCCCACAAACTGTTCTTGCCAAGAAAAAACAAAAACAGTATGAAAGGGAGCCAAATTCAAGATCTGCTGCTGTTCTTCCTATAGTCATATACTTTACACATCCATTTCTTGCTTCTCCCCTTCTGTGTCACTGCGCAAATGTACTTAAGATCGTCCACCAACTCAAGTCTTACTCTCTTCTCAAAAGTATCATATTGTGAATCACCATTTCTGAACAAAGTCCCTGTACTTTTATATTCATAACTTTCAGACATGTATGTCAAGCATTTACAGAACTGGACCAGAGTTATTCATACTACCAAGTAGTTCCATGTTGTACGCATTCATCAGATATGCAATATTCTATCACTCACCATTCATTGTTAGATTCACTTCTCGTACTGTACCGTAACTCTTGACCTCTCTTATAATCCTACTAATTTATATATAGAACAACCGTAGAAACATCACACCCTTGCCTCACAGCAGCATTGATAGTAAACTGCTTATACAATCGTCAGCCACTTCACCTGTGTATTGTGCTACCATCATAAAAACCTTTCACAACATTCAACAGTGTTCTGTCTACACCATACATACTGTATATAAAACTATTCATAATTCCTCATTTTGCATCTGGTTTCGTGTTTTTCAGATTCATAAATCCCTTAAGAAACTCACAGTCGTTCTCATATGCTTTCTTCCTTATCAGCCTTGCTACAAGAAATTGATGTACACAACCCTAACCATTCCTTGAACCACTTTATGCATCACTTATGAGGTATATTGACTTTCGTCTTTTATTTTGTCATTTTTCTTTACTCTTTGCCAAAAATGCTGCAAAAATATTTCAAGGTAATTTTTTCTTTCATTCCCAGCATTTGTCCCCTTCACAGTCATTTCTTCATTTTTGCACCTCTTTCTAAAATTTCATCTCAGTGAAATTTACTTTAGTTTTCTCCGAATGCATCATATAACTTTTCTGATTTATACTAATGTCTTTAAATATCTGCGTTTTGTAATACAGTACCAGGTATACCCTGTTTGTCATGTGAACTCTTTCCATACACACATTCAATCCATTTCTTTCCTTTTTCATCCACTGCTTTTCTGCTTCCATATGTAACTTAACTGTTTCTGTTAGTTGTATTAGCCAATACTCCTGCAGCACTGCACACTACCATTTCACACCAGACATTTTGTAGCCATGACAAGAACATTAAATCATTATGTTCTCAGTTGACTGACTGACTCCACTTTTTGCTCGTATTTTCCCATCACTTTTGTACAGTACGTGTACTTTGTTTCTCTGGTTTCTCTTAGACCTATTTCCTACTAAGCAGCTGTCTGTGTTAGGACAATAATGCTGTATGGTAGTGAGACCTGTGCAGTAAAGAAGATGTTCATAGGAATGTACAGAATGATGGTGATTAGATGGATATGTAGTGTGTCCATGAATGTGAGGCCTGGGGGGGCTAGGATTGCGATCGAGGAGTTGAGAGGAAGGACGGGACTGGAATGTACTGGTGTTTTGGTGAGGAGGGGTGGATTGAGATGGTTTAGGCATGTTAAGAGGATGGAAGATGACAGTTTGGTGCAGAAGGTGGGAAGTGTGAATGTTGAGGGTAGGGTTGTGAGAGGCAGACCAAAACTGACCTGGTACAAGGTCATAGTGTGTGACCTCAGGGATAAGGGACTGAATAAGGAGGCTGCCAGAGATTGAACAGCATGGAGAGTCGCCATTAGGTGGCCAACACCAATGCCCGCTAGCATGTTGTAGTCTTTATAAACGGTATGAAATGATATATATCACCTTACATTTCACTGTTGTATAATTACACATCGTTTCACACCATCCTTCCCGAAACTAATATCATTCCTGCAGTCGAGTATCATCCTCTGGGCAAATACATAATCAGGCATGTGTAATTACTCATTGCAGTATATTTGTAATGCAAGTTACTTGTGCAACTCCCTTTCCCTGCACTTATATTTACCTTTATCGTGGATGAATCAGCAACTTTCTGCAGGGAACACCATTGTCCCACTGATGTTAGATATATTTCACATACAGTATCTGGACGTAAACAGTGCATGTACAGCATTCACACACAGTCAGAACATGTAATCAATTGTATTACTTCCTGCAGGAGCTAGCGCGTCAACTGATCCATGATGCGTTTGTGTCAGCAGCGGAGAGAGACATCAACACTGGTGATGGCGTCATCATCCATACAATTACCAAGGATGGCACCACTCAAGAAACAGTCAAACTTCGTCGGGACTGAAGAACTTTCCTCTAACTTCTGGGACCTCAGCATTTTTTAATATATTACCTAGGTTTGGGTTGACAGAACATTTTTTTATTTATATGAAAGTTAAAGATAGAAGTGGTCAAATATTGAAACCCTTAAATTTTCATAGTTTCACAACTGACATTGTTATGAATTTGGGTGGAAATAATTACAGTATAAACCTAACACTGCATGTTTTAATTCAGTACAAACTTGTTACTCATTCAATAAGAAAAGAAATTGAGAGAGGAGAGGGAGTGATTTTAATGTGCATTTTCCCATCAGATATTTACTAGAACATTTTAAGGATTTTGTCATTGTGCACCCAGGTCTCATAGAGTATGATTCTACAATTTTCAAAGCTCGACTAGTTAAAGGTTAGGAAAGAAGTATACTTGGATCATTTTCTTCAATAATAATGATATTTAATACCTGTATTTTATTCCCATCTAGTACAAAAGTGTGGAAAGTACAGTATGGTAATCCCCTTTTTTTTCTAACTTCCCAGGACTCATCACCCAATCTTCGGTTACCTCCAGATCGTATTTTGTGAAATACTGTACTGTTTAGTACGTGTATTAGCAGTGTGATATGCATAAAACTTGTGTGATTTTAGATATGCTTTTATTTATAATAAATTCCCAAAATGAGATAAAATAATACAGGCAAAATTATCACCAAAAGTACTTGATCAGTAAAGTATTGGGAGTCCTGTTTTATTACATGGTTCCAACATTTTAATTGTTATATCAGAATTGTCAGGTGCTTGCCAGTTCAAATTAGGACAAAATACTATAGTGTATTAGACTGTCATGGTAAACATCGTTCGTTTCGTTTTTGAAGGCTGCAACATGCTTGCATGCGTCGGCCTTTTTGGATTGGAGCGTGTGGCATTTTATGACCGGATGCCCTTCCTGATGTCTACCAATGACCCTTGGGTGGATTCGATCCTCCGACCCTACGGCCAGAGCGGAGCACTCTAACCCACTGAGCTGAATTAAATCGTCTGGAGGACCAAAGATTAATAATGTTATGGTAGGTTTCAGGGATATTTGTTGCTTGTAAGAAAAGCCAAGAAAAAGAGCAGATCACGAAGTTTTGGAAGAAGCGTAGTGATTTGCTTGTAGATACGAGGAAATACAGCGGAATCTCCTAAACAACGGCTTTATGAGACTGGGCACGTGCTGCAATTTGAGAATTCCGTGAGGTAGAAAAAACTAATCTTATGGGGAAATTACTTGTGCTGTAAATCGTCAGGCAAAAGCCAATTGATACTGGTATCAGTATCAGAAGGGAAAAATTATCCGATAATCGGAATCGTTTAGGAATCGGCCAAGTAATGATGGAAAATAAATAAATGTTTGTTTTACCCAATGACCCTAGACTAGTACTTATTTCTAGACCATTTTATGTGTGAACTAATGCTGTAATGATGATTATTATTCAAGAGATATGGTCTTATCCCAGATCCACTGATTGTCTTAACCCGTCACATCTCGACCGATTTTCCACCTCTGACCTCCCCCCAATCCCAACCTATCTATCTATCTATCTATTGCCAGATGCCTCAATCCCGCACGGGGTGGCCACAAACAAATCGCCTCCATGTCGCTCTGTCCCCCACCATTTCACTACCATGCTCCCAACTCACACATCCCTCTCTCATGTACCTCTCCACTCCATCCCTCCATCTCATCCTCGGCCTCCCCCTCCCTCTCGCCCCTTCCACCTCACTCCCATACACTCTTCTCGTCAATCTTTCACTCTCCATCCTCTCTACATGCCCAAACCACCTTAACGTGTATCTCCTAACGCTTCCTATCACGTCCACATCCACACCACAACGCTCCTTCACTTCCTCATTTGTTAGTCTGTCTCTCCATGTGACTCCACATGCTCCTCTCAAATAATTCATTTCCACTGCTCTCACTCTTGACTTCTGTCCTTCCAACAGTTTCCAAGCTTCACTTCCATATGTTAGAGTTGGTATCACAGTACTGTCATGTAACAAACTTTTTCACTTCCATACTCACCTCCCTGTTTCTTATCACTGCTTTCAATGAAGCAGCAACCTTCCTTCCCTGCTGCACCCTTTCAACCACTTCACCCTCCAGACTTCCATCCTTACTCATCACACTACCCAAGTACTTAAATGCACTCACATTCTCCATATCCTCCCCATCCAATCTCACTGTACATTCACTGGCTTCACTTCTCTCGAAGACCCTCACTTCCCTATATTCACCTTTAGATTCCGTTTCTTACACACACTCCCAAACTCATCTACCAAGCCTTGCAGCTCCCCTTCGTCTTCGCTCAGCAACACAGTATCATCTGCAAACAACAGTACAGGGAGTTTCCAAACACTGCCCTCTCTCACTTGGGCCGCTCCAACATCCACTGCCCGACCTTGTATCTCTTTTATAACCCCATCCATGTACAGATTGAACAACCATGGAGACATGACATCCTTGTTTCAATCCACCCTTCAAATGGAAAGATTCACTCAGTTTGCCATCCACATGCACTGCAGCCTTAGCACCCTCATACATACTCTTCACTGCCTTCAACAACTTCCCATCCACTCCATATATTCTTAATACTTTCCACAATCCTTGTCTATCCACCTTGTCATATGCTTTCTCCAGATCCATGAAGGCTGCATAGAACTTCTTTCCCTTCTCTAGAAACTTTTCCACTAAGGATCTAAGAATGAATATCTGGTCTACACAACTTCCCTTCCTAAAACCTCCTTGTTCTTCTCCAACTAATTCTTCTGTTATTTCCCTAACTCTGTCAATAAGTATCCTACCATATACTTTTCCTGTTATACTGAGAAGGCAAATGCCCCTATGATTACCACACACCAATTTCGGATTTTTTTTTTTTTGTGCTCAAACCTCTGCTTTTGGTGAGAAACATCGAAAATTCATAGAGAAATCTCCCTCCTGAGCTTATAAATGTTGCTACAGATGACAGTCAGCCTTACCTTTTCATTCTCTCTCAGGCTACCTGGCTTCAAAGAAGACTAACTATGGGAGGGTTAACTAATTCAAGCCACTTTAAATTACGTATTTACTTATTTATTTGGTACAAATTTATGTTTAGTACAAGACTATATTGGTTTTCACACAATATTATAGGCAATATAAGCATTGTTCACTCCCCAAACACATCAGCATATGGCACCTTCCTGTATGACATTACCACCTCATCTCTTCTGTTTGTTTCTTCCTCTAGCTTCTTTATTTCTTCGTCCTCCACCTCAGGAATCACTTTCACCGTGAATTTCGTCATTGGAGAGACTGTGGCACGACATGTTTTTACTGGCCAGGTCACTGCTAACAGGTGAATTGCCAAGTGTGGAGGGGAGGGGGGTCAGGTGGGGCCAGGCAGTATCCCTGCTGTCAGTAAGGTCTCCTACATATGCCTACCAAAAATCACGCGTGAAACTTGAAAAATGTGCAAACGACTGACCTTGCAATTGCATAACGTATGGGTACATCGTCGGGTGTCACCGTGACAAAATGTTGCGACGTGCCCATACGTCGTTGGGACGCCTCAGGTTAAATGGTAAAATGCTTCAGCTAAAACATTTGGAACATACAGAATGAAGCTCGACCCAGATATCTAGACAGCAGTCTTCTATCAAGTTGCTGTGGTGGACTGGTAGGAACTTCCGAGTTCTGATGGTACACACACACACATACTGGCGGTGTTCCATCAATGGTATGACTTGGGCTTAATGTTTACTTTTGATGGTACAGGAGGTTTGAGCAGAAATTCAGTTTCTTTTAATGTTTCTATTAATCTTCAGTAAATGTACACAACTTAATTATCGCCGCCTTGCTTAGAGTTTAAGGAATTTATTGCTAAATTTGGTCATTCCTTGCAAATCTTCATTTTCTTTAGCAAATGTGAAAAAATGCTGGCACAAAAAAAAATATACAGTAGTCTATTTAGTACATTGGAAGAAGTATAAGGAAGAGGGTTTTAATAGCTGTAAATAATGTTCTGATGATTATGGCAGAATAAGAGGACAGGGAAGGATGAAAGGGGTAAGGGAAGGAAGGAAAGTAGTAAACAGAAGGAAAGTAGTAAACAGAAGGAAAAGCAAGGTAAGAAAGATTACCACATGAAACACAGAAGCCTTAGTGGCCTCATCTCAGCCACAAAAAAATTGCAAAGGAACTCTTAGACTGGAGGACAGCCATTATTTCCTCTCATTTTAGACATTCCTTTATAACCAGAAGACATTGCTGATCTGTTTAAGAATACTTGGTGAATTGTGCCATCAAAGAAGACAAAGGCAAAAGCTCTTTATCAGTCTTTGAAACGAATGAATTTGCAGAAATGGAGAGGCTTGAACTTTACTTTCCCTCCTCCCATGATATTTCCAGTACTAGAGTAATAGCTGGCTATGGTACTGTATTTGTGCAAGACAAGGCAGGATGAAGGTTAATGACACATCTTACCAAAACATTAAGGACAGGCAAAGTGAGGATCAGGAGATGGTTTGAAGGTGCAGGGTGATGTGATCATGGAAGTTTGCCAACAGTACATTCACAGTTCCCTTAAACTATGATGATAGAATTATTTAATTTGAGGGCTGCATTTGTCTTATAAACAAGATCATCATTAAAACCTATTTACAAAACTCACCTCAAGAGCCTGCCATATATTTCTACCATATCAAATAAAAAAGCTTGATTGTTAATAAAATGGATGACTAATATCTGTTGGAAGAAATATCTCATAAAAAATTACTCAGTTACAAGTCAAATGGAGAAATGTTAATGAAGTTTTAGATTTTAAAAAATGTGACTTGTAAAATGAAAATATAAAGGTAGAGGCTGGACTTATCTCTGTGTAACTTATGGCCAATTTACCTAGACTGATGCAGCCTTTGTAACTCAGACCTGTACATCCTATATGACTCCAGGTTAAACTAAACTAACTCTTTGGTAGTGGTTAAGGTTTCTAGATGGTCTTGTTACCTTTTACTGCTGTGTTGGTGCAAGAGAGGGTGGAGGTGTGGATGTAGTGGTCAAGGGTGCAGGTGTAACAGATGATGGTGTGGGTGTGAGTGTAGGTGTAGTTGTGGATGAGAGAGTGGAATTTGAAGGTGTGATTGTGGAAGTGAGAGCAGAAGTGGATATGAAAGTGGGGATGGATATAAACATGGGTGTGAGAGCTGGTGTGGATGTGTGTGGGAGAGTGTAGGCAGGTGTGTAAGTTGGAGTAAATGTAGGTGTGGGTATGAGGGCAGGTGTGGGTGTGGATGTGAGACCTAGTGTAGGTGTGGATGTTAGTGTGATCAGTGGTGTGGGATTAAGAAGGGGCATTGACATTAATTTGATATTTTGAGTACTTGTGACCATTACTTCATGTGCACCAGAAGCATCATGTGTGTGTTTAGAGAAAAGCACCTGTGTAGGTTTTGCCACTGCTTCATGTGTACCAGAAGCATCATGTGTATGTACAGTATGCAGTACTGTTAATGTTTGTGTAGATGTAGCAATTACTTTGTGTGTATATGTGGAAGGCAGGAATGTGATTGTTTGTTCAGGTTCAGCCTTTGGTTCATGTGCATTAGAGACGTCAAGTGTATATGTGGAAAGGAGTGGTGTTGATATTTGTACAGGTGTAGCAGTTACCTTGTGTGCACCAGTGACCTCCTGTGTATGTATGGAAGGATTTATTTTTGTATGTGTAGGTGTCTCATTGTGGATGAAGGAGGCAGGATGCATATTCCTTGGCTCAATGAATGCATGTTTTATGCTCTTCGAAGAACCACAATCTGTAGGAAAAGGTACAGTATCACTCAACAGTATGTGAACCAAATATGAACTACATTAATTACAGCTTTTGGTGCTGTATAACATGTGACTCATGACTTGAAAAAAGCAACAAGGCTTACTAGCACTTCTGTGTATTATTAACATATTTCATCCCCATTATAGTTTACACCAACAAAAGTATATCATCAAAGTCTGTCCAGATAGAAACAGAACTTTTTAAATAGTGTAGCAATTAGCCAGCACAGCGTGATACGATGGGAGTGCTGTGTAACGGAGTTTGATAGTCTAACACTAGCCCCATCACGCCACATCACTTAGTCATCGAGGTACACGTGCTTGAATGAGCATGTGTTTAGTGCCCTTGGATATTTAATGCAAGCTGAACAATGAAGGATCTTGAAGAGCAACATGTTTACATAAAATTCTGTTTCAGATTGGGAAAATCTTTTACAAATGCTTTTCAAATGTTGCAACAGCCTAATGGGGAGGATTTTTTGATGCATAAGCAATGTCACAACTGGTTCCAGTGGTTCATATTAGGAAGAACATCCACCAAAGGCAATCCCAAATCTGGACAGCCTTCTATGTCAAGAGACAATGATCATGTTGAGAAAGCGCGTACTGTGTTCTGTGAAAATCGCCACCTGACTGTCCATGAAATTTCTGAAAAAGTGGGCATTTGTAAAAGTTCGTGCCACATAATTTTAACCAAAAACTTGAAGATGCACTAGTTAACCCAAAATTTGTGACGTGTCTGCCGACAGATAAGCAAAAAGAGAACTGTGTCACAGTCAGTCAGGAGCTGTTTGACTGGGTCGAATGTTGTTGAAAACTTTATGAAAAATGTTGTTACACGGGTGTACGGCTGCAATGTCGAAACAAAAAGGCAGTCATTGCAGTGGGTTGGAAGATTGTCACTGTGACCAAAAAAAGGATGTCAGAATCACTCAAATGCAAAGGTGATATTGATCGTCTTTTTTTATTGGAAGGGCGTCATTTACCATGACTTTGTTCCATGTGGTCAGACAGTCAATAAATAGTTTTACTTGGACGACATCCCAAAGCATTTTAAGAAGGCAGTGTGAAGGAAGAGGCCTGAGGCATGGATAAACAAAACCTGGATGCTGCACCATGACGACACACCTTCTCATGTGTCCCTCGTTATCCATGAGTTTTTGATAAAGTGCAAGGCGAATATCACCCTAAAAGTCTCTGGATTTGACCCCTGCGGACTTTTTTTTGTTTCGAAAGTTGAAATCCACCCTGAAAGGTTGCTGATTTCAGATGATAGATGAGAATTCACCAAGTGCACTAAATGCATGTTCACTCAAGCATATGTACCTTGACTAAGTGGTGTGGCTATTGTTTGACTAAAGCTCAAAGTCGCTGCTACATAGTACAGTACTTCCATTGCAATTGCATTATGGCGGGTAGTTGGTATGCTATTTTTGTATGGACCTCGTACATCTCAACCTTTACTCTCACCTAAAGATGGGGTGATTGTTGGGGTACGCATCATATACAGTACCTACCAGAGTATGGTATATGAGAGACTGTAGTCTGGAATTTAATGAACTTGGTTGGAATGCTGTTTCTAGTGATAACCCATAGAGTGAAAGTTTATCAAACTAATTGGTTGAGAATTGAAGCCTTCAGAGATCACAGTACCTTGAGTGGCGAGGACAATGACAGTGATCAATAGTGAAAGGGCCAGGATGAACAGAATGACCAATGACACCAGTAGTTTTTTCTCGAAGTCTGTTCGTGAGCGCCAGAAGATCCGCAGTCCACCCCTGCATACAACAGTAAGCAGTCATTGCAACTTTCATAGCATTCTGAGCTGTGATATTCTGGCTGGATTTAGAGACTTCATACCAATTCTTCCTTAGAAATTTATTTTGCATGCTAACAATTAAACCTTAATATTCTCATGTATTTTATTTTACTTCATGGTTAGTATGCAAAATAAGTTGCAGATTAAGAGGTGCTATGAAGTTTCCTGTGCCAGTGAGTATATAGCACAATAATTCAGCATTACAACCAACACAAATAGTACAATGATATTGTTACAACCCATACATACATTATACTGACTTTATTACATGTAATACAACCATCTCACATAGCACCGTAACATTATGAATGAACTCGCACATCACACTGATTTATTAATACAACCAACTCACACAGCACACTACCTCATATTTACAATCAATTCATACGGCACACAGACTCAATATTATAAACAACTCTCACGGCACACTGACTAATTATTATAAACAAGTCTCACAGCATAATGACTCATTATTACAACCAACTCAGCCTAACACTAAGTATTACTGCAGCGATAATAATTTTCATCATCCTGACTTTTTTTTTCCCCAACTACGTATGGGGTGGGGTTGTATCCATAAACAGGGAAAGAGAAAGTAGAAAAGTGAGAGAACTATTAGCATGTCCAGTGAAATGGGCTGCAGTCCTTCATATATCAATCAAGCTCCCTTAATCCTGGCTCCACCTTAAGAAGTCCAATCATTTGCTTATATACTGGTATTTCTAGACATGTACAGCCGAGGAAAGTTCCGCCTTATACACCTGCCTGCCAGTTCGGACCTGTATGCGTGAGACAACCACTAGTGAAGCAGTAGCCAGACACTCAAAGGTCTTGTGAACTGTGTGGGACGGGAAAGGTTAAGGGAGGAGGAAGGCTGGGGGAGCTGATAGGTCCTACCCCCTCCCTACTCCCTCCCCATCCTTCTCACACAGTTGCCAGATAGATGAATGTTGGCTGCTGCTTCGCTACCACTTGTCTTACATTTAATATTTCGAAGTGGTGAGCAAGTGTACAACGCGGAACTTTCCTCGGGTGCATTATAAAACCTCTCTCTTTCGTGTGTGTGTGTGTGTGTGTGTGTGTGTGTGTGTGTGTAGATCTGCTGAGTCATCTTGCTGGTGGAGCTTGGTGTGTGGGGTGCACTGGTGGGTGTTTCGGTGGAGTTGGTAGATGCAATGGGGTGGGTATAGGTGTGTGGGTGGCAGGGTGGGCAAGGTGGTTGGGTAAGTGGGTGGGTAGAAGGGTTGGTGGGTGGATTGGATACCGTAAGTGGATATGTGGGTGGTCGCCAGGGTGGGCGATGT
>JAGKTI010007968.1:0-30410 GCA_018397915.1 Birgus latro | reverse complement strand
AAACACACACACACACACACACACACACACACAACATAAATAAGCAATGAAAAATGTTTGAAAGTGGCATATTCTAATGTTGATGGTTTAATATCTGCAAGGGTAGAAATCAACAATTTCTTGAGGGTACATGAACCAGATGTTATGTACTTTGTAGAGACCAGGTTAAGAGAGGATATTGATATCCATATAGGAGATGGTAAATACAAACTGTGGAGAAGAGACAAAAGAAAAAATGGGAGGAGGAGTGATGATAGCAGTGAACAATAACATAAATGTGGATACTGTGGAACTGGGAGAGGGTAGGGCTGAAGTGATAAATATGAATTTAGAAACTGGAGAGAATGGCAAGAGAGATGGCAGTATACTAGTATACAGTATGTTACCCCTAAGACATGAGCATGGAATGACAATGAATACCAGGAAATGTCAGACGTGGTTAGTTATCTACTTGTTGAGCTTTTACTCAAGAGTGTTTGACATGCTACAGGAGAGAGACAGTTGGGTGGATTGAGTGCATTTAGATTTGGAGGCAGCCTTCGACAAGGTACCCCATGAGCCACTATTGTGAAAATTGGAGCATATTGAAGGATTGAATGGAAACCTCCTGGAGTGGATGAGAGACTTTTTGAGAGATAGACAAATGAGGACTGTAATAAAGAACAGGATGTCTGGAGGGAGGGAAGTAACAAATGGAGTCCCACAGGGCTTGGTGTTAGCACCATTGATGTTCCTGATTTAAGTAAATAATGTTGTAGATGGAATGAACAGTTATGCAAGCCTGTTTGCTGATGATGCAAAGATCTTGGGGAAAGTAGAAGTTGAGGAAGTCTGTAAAATAATGCAGGAGGATCTGGATAGGATACATGATTGGAGCCGGATGTGGTAAATGAAATTCAGCGCAAAAAAATGTAAAATATTGGAAATGGGAAAAAGTTCCAAGAGGTCGTCACTGAATTACTTGATGGGTAATGAACCAGTTACAAAAGTGAAAGAAGAGAAAGATTTGGGAGTGGTGGTCCAGGATAGTTTATCACCATAAAAATACAGTAATGAGATAGAGAGACGTATAAACTCTTGACCAACAGAAGAGTAGCATTTCATTGCATGGATGAGATGAAGAAAAAATTTATAGTGGCCATGATCCGCCTCAGGTTAGAATATGCAGCAGTAGTGTGGTCCCCACACAAAACGAAAGATATAAACGAGGTTGAGAGAATACAAAGAACAGCAACCAAGATGGTCCCCAGCCTGGCAGATCTGTCATACAGATAGAGGCCGGAAAAGCTGGATTTGCATTCCTTAGAGGAAAGGAGAGAGAGAGGCGACATGATTGCAGTGTTCAGTGCCATGATGGGAGTAGATAAAATTGACAGAGAAGATCTGCTTGTATGGGATATTGGAGTAACAAGGACACGGAATGAAACTGAAGAAGCCAAGCTGCTTGAAGGATATCAAGAAATATAGTTTGCCTTATAGATGCATAGACCTGTGGAATAGCCTGGACAGTGAGTTGGTACAGGCAAAAAACATTCATTTATTTAAAACTAGACTAGATAAATGTAAATATGGAGACAGGACAACAAGAGCTTATCTCAATCCCAGTATACTACAAATAGGTAAATACAAATATATAAATACACATACACACACACACATACGAGAGAGAGAGAGAGAGAGAGACACGGGAAAGGTCAAACGTGTCACCCCTTAGCTTCGCTCTGTAAACAAACAACATAGCAAGTGGAGGCAGTCAAAATCCTACCATTAACAAAAAACTTGATTTTACTGGGTTCGATACAGAAGAAAGAGAATTTACTGGTAAATTAGGATGGAGAAGAATTCTGGAAGTTTCGAGTATCATGGAGGGGTTGCTGAAGAGACTGGAAAGTGGAAAATGTGGTAAGTGAGCTGAGGGTTGAAAATATTGAATTACAGCATAAGTTGGAATTAAATGAATGGGGTTATTTCTGATCTCAAGAAAGAAAAACAGATTTTGAAAGAAAAATGTGAAACTTTGCATGAGGAGGTAGAAGAAAATGAAGTGGTTAAGGAAATTGTCGAAGATGTCAAAGGATTGCATAAGGATTGGAAGAAAGAAAAGGAGGACATGAAAGTAAACTTCAGGGACATAATGGAAAACTAAGTGAAGGAAAAGGTTGTAAGTGTTATTAAAGAAAAGGGAAATCTGGTAAGGGAAATAGTTGACAAGAAAAAAATGTGTAAATGTTGTGGTGGTTAATGAGGATTTAATGCCAGTCCGTCACATCAGAGAGAAGCAGGAAAAAATGGTGGCCGAAAAGATAATACTGTACTTTAGGAAGTTCAAGAGACAGATACAGCATTGGATGAAGAAATTGAAGATGGTCACAGATTAGGAAAGTACAAAGAAGGACGTGAGAGACCCATGAAAATGACATTCAAGTCACAGACTTCTGCCGAATTAGTTATGGCAAGGTCTTGGAAGCTGGCTAATAAATAGGAGTCTAAGAAAATTTTGATCAGGAAAGATATGAATGAGAAAGAAAGAACCAAAACAAGTGAATTAAACAAGAAACCAAGAAAAAAAAATACAATTAGAACAGGAGTAGAAGAAATTCTGCAGGAGAGATTTGGATCCAAAGCTGAGGAAGTGGTACAGGAATGCAGCGAGAGAGGAAGAATTGGCTTAAAAGAGTGTCACGTTTCCTGGCACTGTATTCCTTCTCTGCGTACCCCCAAAAACAGTCATGATTACAGCCACTCTGCTTTCTCTTTTCCCATTCACCAGGCTTTCAAAATATTCTTTCCATCTGGTCCTTACATCATCCCCCATAGGTTAATGATCTACCACTTACTTCCTTCACACCATCACATTTCTTTCCGCCTTCACTTCTACAATTCCGCACATCTTTCCAGAATAACTTCCTATTTTCAGAGTAGTCTGTATTCATTTTTTTTCCTAGATCCTCATTTACCTCCTTTTTTTTCCTCTTCAATAGTTCCTTTACGTGCTTCTTGCTCACAGTATATTCAGTTCTTATTTCAACTGAACCCCTGTCCTATGACCATTTTAGCCACTTCTTCCTCTTTTCCTCCACTGCTGTCTTAACCTGAGGAATCCCATCGACGTATGGGTACGTCACGATGTTTTGTCACATCTACCCCATCGACTTATGAGTACGTCGCGCAGTTGCAAGGGTCATAATTTGCACAATTTTCAAGTTTTATGGGTGATTTTTGGTAGGCATATGTGGGAGACCTTCCTCTACCTGCTGTCAAGCGGGGATACTGCTTGGCCCCACCTAACCCCCCTCCCCCCCCACACTGGGCAATTCACCTGTTAGCAGTAAGCTGGCCAGTAAAGGCATGTTGCCCCACGATTTCTCCAATGATGAAATTCACAGCGAAAGTGATTCCTGAGGTGGAGGACAAAGAAATAAAGAAGCTAGAGCAAGAAATAAACAGAAGTGATGAGGTGGTAATGTCATAAAGGAAGGTGCCATATGTGGATGTGTGTGTGAACAGTGCTTCTATTGCCTATATAAATGTGTTAAAACCAATATAGTCTGTTACTACACAAATTTGTATCAAATAAATAAATACGTAATTGAAAGTGGCTTGAATTAGTTGACTCTTCCATAGTTCGTTTTCTTTAGCCAGGTACCCTGAAAAAGAAGGAAAACGTAAGGTTGCATGACACCTGTATCAATAGTTTTAAGCACAGGATCACGATTTCTCTATGAATTTTCGATGTTTCTCACCAAAAAGCGAAGGTTTGAGCCAATAAAAAAAAATTACAAAAATGCTCAGGATTTTGTGGTATCGTAGGTTGGAAATCGGTCGGGACGTTACGGGTTAACCTCGTCATTCCACCATGCCATACCTTTCTTCTTTATTGTTACTCTTGCCACACCACACACTGCTTTAGCATTCCTAGCTAATCATTCTCTATATGCATTCCACAGGCTGTCCCGATCCATTTCATTCCAATTCACCGATTCTAACTCATCCTCTGCTTTGGTCCTGTAATCATCTGCCTTTGCTTTGATCCTCAGCTTCTCATTTCAGTCTTTCTCCCTGACTGTTCCTCTCTCTCCTGATCCACCTCACTTCTCTCTGCTTGGTCTTGCTTACCACAGTCATATGATCTGACAGACCTCCACATCATCCTCTCACGGCCCTCATATCAGCAACCATTCCCATTATCAACCTCTCTACGAGCACGTAATCAGTCAGGCTTCTTTCAACACAATCCCCGTTCCCTCTATATCATGTATATTTATGTGCATCTTTGTGTTTGAAATACGAGTTACAAATGCACAACCTCCTCTCCTGACACATATCCTTTAGTCGCTTCCCATTATCATTTTCTCCTGGTACTCCATTGCAACCCATTATGTCATCCTCAGGACCAGTGCCTACTCTTCCATTCGTATCCCCCATTACGATCACTTTATAGCTCCTGGGCATTTCTCCCACTACTTCATCCAGTTCATCCCAAAGCCTGTCTTTCTTTTTCTCACTCCTGTCCTCACATGGTGCATATTCTACAATCACCTCCACTTTCACCTTCTCAAACTTGAACTTGACATACATACACCTCGAGTTGACACATTTTTAGTCTCTCATTCCACTCTGCTACACCCCATTCAACAAAGCAACTCCTTCCTTGCATCTTCCTCACCCATTCATTCCCGATCTTACACATTTCACACCCGCCCACTCCTCCACTTCACATCTTTTCATCTTCGTTTCATACAATGCCATCACAGCATATCTCATACTCTTGAACACATTCACCACATCCACCCTCTTGCTCTCCTCATTCACACCTCTCACATTCCACAGGCCATGTGAATCTGCCCATTTGGTTGGGGCCCTGGGCAGGTATTGGGCCCTCTGAGGTAAAACAACTGTCATGATTAAGTGATTTTGGATAGGGAAATCTGGGGGACACTTAACCCTGCCAGAAACCCCAGTTATATGGATACCATCCAGCATAGTAAATGATTTCCTGGGTAAAGGAAACCATTTGACTTGTCATTTAGTGTAGAGATCATATGGCATCTCTACATCGAGTGAGTGGATGATGGGCACCCCCATCCATGTAATTAATTTTGGAACTAAATATCATATTCAACCTTTGACATGGCTGTGTCCACAGTAAATATGATGATCCTCTTGTTATACACTTCCTTTGTGCAGTCACCATCTTGTCAACTATTTTATGGCATGTCAGTATGAAAAGGCAATTTAAAATAATTGTACATAAAAGGTAAATAAATCTGATGTCTATGCACATGGGTGGATATAATAACAGTATCTCTCATAGTCTGTTGCTGGGACTACATTCCGTTATAGGTTTGAATGGCCGTCCAACAACCCCAACACGCTCTCGTCACCTCAGAATGATATTTTCCTCCGACAAAAAACAGCCAGTTACAGATTGGTGGACAAGGCAGTAGTGTGCTGTGCTGGAAACTTCTGGCTCTGCACTAATGTTTGATCTGTCACATCAGTATGTTTCTCTCATGAGCTAGCCCTTGATATCACCGCTCTAAAGCTTGTTATCTGATGCCGCTATACAAAGTGTAATGCAGCATTATCTACCAAATATTAACTTCTTTATATCATGCCCTGAGTGAAAGAAAATAGACAGATAATGTGACCACCACTTCGCATTTCACTCTCCTACATTCCCTCCCTCCACTCCCTCACCCCGCTTTTTATTCTCCCTCCCCTCCCCCACCCTGCATTTCATTCTCCTTCCCCCTGCATTTCATTCTCCCTCCCCTCCCTCACCTCACCCTTGCACCATCACTCATCCCCCCCCCACCCACCTTCCCCTCTCTCTCTTGCCCCTCCCTCTCAGCCCCTCTTACTCCACTGTGACTTGTCGAGAATAAGGGAGCCAGCCTTGGGCACGGAGTACCAGAGGATAGGTGATTATTACCACGACTGTACTGTGTTTTTTTTCCTCATTATTATGTGAAATAAAAGATTAAAAACATTCTTCCTGTTTAATAAATAAAAGGTGTAAAATGATAAATATTGGTATTTTTTCCATCTTTATTGAATATTTTTTGAATGATCAAGGTGGTCAGGAACCTGACCCCCCGTACTTTGTAAAAACCTCATGAAAAAATTGGGTTTGTTATTCAACCACTTTTTATGGAACACGTCCCTGTTGAATAGTGGGTGAGAGGTGTATATGGAGAAGAGACAAAAATTAGAAAAAAGGACGAGGAGTTATGATAATAACAATGAAAAAATTCAAGTCAAAGAGATAGAACAAGATGTACCTTCACAAGTAGAATTAACTGCAGTAGAGATTAGCACATCTGAAGGAATAATAACCTCATGGAAAAATTAGATTCGTTATTCAACCACTTTTTATGAGACACGTCCCTGTTGAATAGTGGGGAAGAGGTGTATATGGAGAATAGACAGAAATTAGAAAAAAGGACGAGGCGTTATGATAATAACAATGAGAAAATCCAAGTCAAAGAGATAGAACTAGATGTACCTTCACAAGTAGAATTAATTGCAGTAGAGATTAACACATCTGAAGGAAAAATAATTGTGGCAGATTTATATATGCCACCCAAGACAAACACATGGGATAGAGGTGAATATGAAGACCAGGCAGAAAGTACAGTGCTGAGTTTAAGAACCCTACTACATAGAATGGAAGAAAAATTCAAAAGAATTACAATATACTAACTGGAGATTTCAACACAAATATAAATTGGAATGCTCTAGATTTAAGGGATAAAGGATTCCTATATTTTAGACAGGAGTTTTTCCTAACAACATGTACAGGACAACAACAGAAAAAGAGGACCAGAAAAACCATCATTATTAGATCTCATATCAACTAGACAAGAAAATGAAATTGACTACATAATTTATCACCCTCCTTTTGGCAAAAGCGACTGCACAGTGTTAGATTGTAATTTCAGGATAGCATATGATATTGTTAGTCTATCCATCTATCTATCTATTACCAGATGCCTTATTCTGGAAGGGGTGGCCACAAACAACTTGCATCCATGTTGCCCTGTTCCCCACCATTTCACTGTCCTGCTACCTGCTGACACTCCCCTCTCTCATATACCTCTCCACTCCATCCCACCATCTCATCCTTGGCCTCCCCCTCACTCTCCCCTCTTCCACCTCACTCACATACACTCTCCTCATCAGTCTCTCACTCCCCATCCTCTCTATATGGCCAAACCACCTCAGTGTATTTTTCCTAATGCTTTCTGTCACATCCACATCCACACAACAACGCTCCTTCACGTCCTTATTTGTCAGTCTGTCTCTCTGTGTGACTCCACATGCTCCTCTCAGATAACTCATTTCCACTGCTGTCACTCTTGACTTCTGTACCTTCAACAAGGTCCAAGCTTTACTTCCATACGTTAGAGTTGGTATCACAATACAGTAAAACCTCGATATAACCGACTTCAGTAGACCGGAATTCGCTTTTATCGGACTCGAGGAGCTACCGGACTAAACTCCTATTTATCGGAAAAAGTCCAATAAAGCCAGAAAGCAGTCCGGACTGCCTGACAACTTCAGCTATGTTCACCACAATAAGACAAGTAAAAGATATGTTTTTCAGTGCACAGTACAGTATTATTATACAATTTGATTAATGTTGTGAAGGTATAACACAGTACAATACTACAGTGGTGGTGAAAACCACTGATGCAATCCGGACTAATGTCTGATATATCGGAAAAAGTCCGGATTAGCAGGGGTAAGTCCGGATGCCGCTTTTATCGGAATTTCGCATATTTCGGACTGGCTTGGGCCCCAATTAGTCCGTTATGGTGAGGTCTTACTGTACTGTCATGCAGTGACTTTTTTTTAAAATTTCCATGCCCACTTCCCTGTATCTTATTACTGCTTTCAAAGAACCAGCCTCGTTTCTTCTTTGTACCCTTTCAAGCACTTCACCCTCTAAACTTCCATCCTTACTCATGACACTACCCAAGTACTTAAATGCACTCACATTTTCCATTTTGTCCTCATCCAACCTCACTGTACATCCAGTGACTTCATTTCTCTCGAAGACCATAACTTTACTCTTTCCCACATTCGCCTTTAGATTCCATTTCTTACACACTCTCCCAAACTCATTCACCAAGCTTTGCAGCTCCTCTTCATCTTCACCTAACAATGCAGTATCATCTGCAAACAACAGTACAGGGAGTTTCCAAACACTGCCCTCTCTCATTAGGACTGCTTCAACATCCACTGTCCTACCTTGCATCTCTATTATAACCCCATCCATATACAAATTGAACAGCCATGGAGACATGACACATCCCTGTTTTAGTCCAGCTGTCAAATAGAGAAATTAATTGAGTTCACTGTCCACACGTACTGCTACTGCAGCCTTAGCACCCTCATACATACCTGGTACTCTTCAACAACTTCCCATTTACCCCATATGTTCATAGTACTTTCCACAGCCCTTGTCTGTCCACCCTGTCATACACTTTCTCCAAATCCATGAAGGCCACATACAACTTCTTTCCCACCTTAAGAAGCTTTCTCACTAAAGACCTAAGAATGAATATCTGATTTACACAACCTCTTCCCTTCCCAAAACCTCCCTGTTCTTCTCCAACTAATTCCTCTGTTATTTCCCTAATTCTGTCAATAAGTATCTTACCATATACTTTTCCTATTAAACTAAGATTTCCCCAATGATTACCACACTTCTTTTTCCCCTTTCCCTTTATACAGGGGAATAATTTTACCCAACTTCCAATCCTCCAGGACTCTGCCTTCCTCCCAAGCCAATCTACACATTTACATCCATTGTAGTAATATCTCTCCCCCATGCTTCATTATTTCACCACACATGCCACCAGTTCCTGGTGCTTTCCCCATTTTGACTGTATTCATTTCTTCCACAACTTCCATCCTACTGATTTCTTCCTCTCTTCTCACATCCCTCCTTCTCCCAGCCATTTCCCAGCCACTCAATTCGTACACTTATTAACCCAACAAAATCTTCCTCAGGATTACCCACTAATGTTTAATAATGAACAGTTATGTCCTGCATCATCCTTGAACATGCTTGGGGTTTCATTCTCTCGGGATTTGTCTTGGAAAGAACATATGCTAAGCCAATTCCGAACTTTCTTTACCCCTGCACAGTTGTTGACCTTGTACACGGGTTGTATTCGCCCATGTATGGAGTACAACTCTCATGTGTGGGGAGGCTCCCCACATGCAGCTCTTCTCAATAGGGTGGAGTCAAAGGCTTTTTGTCTCATTAACTCTCCCCCTTTTACTGATTCCCTTCAACCTTTGTCTCTTTGCTGCACTGTTGCATCTTTATCTCTCTTCTATCGCTTCTTCAACGGTCACTGTTCCTCTGAACTGTCTGCTTGCATCCCTCCACCTCTACGACAGGCACGTAGTACCCGTCTAACAACAAACTCTCATCCCTTTTCTGTCCAACTTTCTAATGCAAGAGTTAATCGTTACTCCCAGTCCTTCATTTATTCAACTGGTCAACTCTGGAACTGTCTTCCTCTGTCTGTATTTCCTACTTCCTATGATCTCCAGTCTTTCAAGCGCAGTGTGTCCAGGCATCTCGAAATGAGCGGATCTTGAATTTGGCCCTCTTTTGTATTGTTTTTGCTTTTTCTTGGAAGGAACAGTATGCAGGCCTGTGGTTTTGGTTCCTTCTTCCTTGCATAAAAAAAAAAAAACTTATACTTGCATTACTTTCATTCTTTGTACATATTCACCAATTCCTTAAAGTGTTCTCTTCATCTGCTTACTTTTCCTCCTTCTCCACTATCAGTCAACCATTTTTATTTTTCACTCCCCAACGAACTTCTTTATCACACTGTCTAACTCTCTTTACCTCTTGCCAGAACATTTTCTTACATTCCCTTCACTCAACACTCAGATTCCTTCCAAATTCCTTATCCACTCTCTTCTTACATTCTTTTACTAATCTTTTCACCTTTCTCTTCCTCTCTATATATAACTCTCTTTTCTGTCTCTCAACTTCCTCCACGCCCCAGTTACTCATCATCATCATCATCATCCGGACCTCCTTTCCCACACTCCAGGGTGAGGAGTT
This sequence comes from Birgus latro, assembly GCA_018397915.1. Lineage (NCBI taxonomy): Eukaryota > Metazoa > Arthropoda > Malacostraca > Decapoda > Coenobitidae > Birgus > Birgus latro. The sequence continues at coordinate 20,311 of JAGKTI010007968.1, read as the reverse complement.
GCAACAGCCCAAATTTGCCCAATCCAGTGGGCCACACTTCCATTCACTCATCATTCAAGCCCCTGGAATCCTGGCTGTATCTGATATGCCGAAATCATTCACCACGTTCTGTAGCTTCACGTACACGTATCCGATAGAGTCAGTCTGGACGTTACCACGTTAAAAAGGGGTGCCAAATCCCTGATTATGCACTTCTCCTCATATTATTCATCCAGCCAGCTTGATCTCTTGTCAGTTCCCTAGCCTCACCGACTTCCAAACCTCTCTTCCTCACACACTTATCCACCATATCTCTCCACCTTCTCCTTGGCCTACTTTGCCTTGTCCCTCCTTCAGATTTGCTCAGATATACCTTTTTCACCACTCTCGCTCATTTTTGAAGGCTCCAACATGCTTGCATGTGTTGGCCTTGGTCACCTAATGGCGGCTCTCCATGCTGCTCGATCTCTGGCAGCCTCCCTATTCAGTCCCTTAACCCTTAAGTCACATTTAATGACCTCATCCCATGTCTTTCTCGGTCTACCCCTCCCAACCCCTCCCCCAATATTAACACCTCTCACCCTCTGTACCCAATTATCCTCTCCCATCCTCTCCACATGTCCAAACCACCTCAGCCTGCCTCTCCTCATCACAACACCAATACACTCCAGTCCCATCCTACCTCTCAACTCTTCTATCGTAAGCCCAGCCCCCCCAGGCCTTGCACGCAGGGACGCACTGCACATCCACCTAATCATTGTCATTTCTGTACGTTTGAACCTGCGAATATCTTCTTCCTTTACTGCCCAGGTCTCACTACCATACAGCATCACACTCCTAACACATGCTGCATACAAAGACCCCTTAGCACGTAAGGAGAGTCCTCTCAATGTCAGGAGAGGCAACAGGTCCCTGAACTTCTTCCAACCACTTCTCACTCTAGCAACCGAGCTAACTCCAGCCCCACCTCCGGCACCTAACATGTCTCCCAAATAACAAAACTCCTCCACACACTCAAGAGACTCACCTGCAAGTTCAACCCTCTCACGCCTAATAATCTCCTCCTGCTCTCCCCGACACACCGCACACATGAAATCAACATTATCTCGCAGTCTACCTCTAATACCACTACATCTCTTGTGCACCCACTTATCACAGACACTGCACAAGATGGAATTACTTCCCACACCTTTGTGGCAAACTGCACATGGCCACTCTCCCTCTCCTCTGATTGTACCGCCACCAACCCTAGATATCATCACTTTTGTTTTATCTGCATTTACCCTTAAGCCCTTGTGCCCCATACCATCTCTCCACTTCTTAAATCTTTCCTCAGCCTCCCCTTCATTCTCAGCAATCAGCACCAAATCATCAGCATACAACATCTCCCATGGGAGTCCATCTCTGAAGTCACGTGAGAGGGCTTCAAGCACCATGATAAACAACAAGGGACTCAAAACTGACCCCTGATGCACACCAACATTCACGGGAAACTCATCACTCAAAGCTCCATTCACCCTTACCTGAGTGTGAGCACCCACGTACATGGCCATAACCACCCTAACCAGCCACTCTTCCAACCCTAGCTTTCTCATTGCCCACTTCACCACCTCTCTAGGGACTCTGTCAAAGGCCTTTTCCAAATCAACAAAAACAAAATACAATTCCCTTTTCTTGCCAATATATTTTTCCTGAAGCTGTCGAACAATGAATATGGCATCAGTGGTCCCCCTGCCTGGCATAAACCCAAACTGCATCTCATTGATATTCACTCTTTCTCTAATCATACCTTCTAGAACTCTCTCCATTACTTTCATTATCTGATCTAAGAGCTTTATACCTCTGTAATTTCCCCTTTCCAGGGCATCACCCTTCCCTTTGTACACATTTACAATTACACTTTTCAGCCAATCATCTGGGACAACACACTCATATATAATCCTATTTATCAGGTCAGTGACTAACCTCACCCCAATATCTCCTGAGGCCTTCAACATTTCGGCAGTCAACCCAGACACACCTGCCGCCTTCCCCACCCGCATCCTGCCTATTGCCTCACTCACAGTAGCAGCGTCAATCAAAGGCCAAGGCCCAAACACTGGATCACCTGGCTCCAAACCTTCCCTATCCCAATCAAACTCCTCATTCAACAACCAACTATAATGCTCTCTCCATGCATCTTTAATATCCTCACTGTTTACCAGTACCCTTCCCTCATCATTCTTCACACACTGCTCGCCTACAATGTCCCGATTATCTCTCTTCATCTGATTTGCCACCCTAAAAACCATATTTTTCCTTCCTTCATGATTTAGATTATCAAGTAAAAGTCTCTGTGACTCAGACTTCGCCCTGTATACCTCTCTTCTAGCCCTGCGCTTGGCAGCCAAGTACTCCTCCCTGTTACCACCCTTCTTCCATTCCCGGAAAAGCCTTTTCTTCTCCTTAACTGCGGCTTCTACACTCTCATCCCACCACCAAGTTACTTTATGTCTTGGTGGGCCTCTTGTCCAACCGCATACTGCATCGGTAACTCTCAAGAGGTTGTTCTTAAGGGCTCCATACTGTTCATTAACGTCTCTATCTTCGGCTTCCTGTTCAGCCACCACTCTCCTCATCTCACTATAAAAGGCATCCCTTACTGATTGGTTTCTCAGCTTCCATATTTTCCTCCTAGGTACATATGTCCTCCTCATCCTTTGTTCCTTAAGCACCATGTCACAAATCAACAGTTTGTGCTGCTGCACACACTCCTTGCTTCCTATAACTTTAACATCCCTCACTAATCTCCTATCAACCCTCCTGACCAGAAAATAATCTATCTGGCTACTATTTCCCCCGGACTCGTACGTAATCAATCTACTCACTCTTTTTCTAAAATGTGTGTTGCACACAATCATGTCCATAGCCTCCCCAAACTCGAGTATTCTTTCCCCTTCCGCATTCCTCACACCATATGCACATCCTCCATGGACTCCTTCATACCCTTGAGCTGCTTCACCAACATGACCATTTAAATCCCCTCCCAGAACCACTACCTCATCATCGCCCATACCACTCACTACACGTATTAAATCATCCCAAAATCTATCCTTCTCTGCGTCATCCAATCCTACCTGCGGAGCATATGCTGATATAACTGAAACCATCACCCGTCCTATCAAAATTTTCACTACTATTATCCTATCACTTACTCTCATGACATTCATAACATACTCCACCCATTTCTCCGCAACCAACACACCCACACCCCCATATCCATCAGTTCCCCCCTGCCAAAACATGGCTGTCACTCTTGACTTTTCATTTTAATGCCACACCTTCAGATTCGCTCAGATATACCTTTTCACCACTCTGTTGTTATCTATTCTCTCCACATGACCATACCATCTCAGTAAACACTCTGATTCTGGTGTCCACCAACTTCCTCACTCCACATCTTTCGCGAATCACATTTTTTCATATTCTATCCACCCTCTGTACTCCACGTACATTCCTCAGCAGTCCCATCTCCTTTGCTGTCACTCTTGACTTTTCATTTTAATGCCACACCTTCAGATTCGCTCAGATATACCTTTTCACCACTCTGTTGTTATCTGTTCTCTCCACATGACCATATCATCTCAGTGCACTCTCTTTGATTCTGGTGTCCACCAACTTCCTCACTCCACATCTTTCACAAATCACATTTTTTTCCCTATTCTATCCACCCTGTGTACTCCACGTACATTCCTCAGTAGTCCCATCTCCACTGGTGTTACTCTTGACTTTTTATTTTAATGCCACACCATAGTCTTACATTCATATATTTCAGTTGGCACTAACACTCCTTCATGTAAGCCTCGCGCAGCTGCAACACTCAAGCCTCTGGTTCTTATCAAGGGCTTCATTGCACCAGCTACTTTTCTTCCTTGTGTCACTTTGCTTTCCACTTCTTTTGCACATTTTCCTCTCTTTTCTATCATTGTACCCAGGTATTTGAACTCTCTCTGCAATTCCAGTCTTTCTCCATTTACTGCAACATCGCACTGGGTCACCTTCTGCCTCAGTAACCATCACTTTACTCTTTTCTACATTTACTCTCAGGGCATGACACTCACAGACATCAGCAAAACTCTGCACCAGCCTACCAAGTTCTTGTCCGGTATTTGCAAGTAGTACTGCATCATCAGCGTACAACAGATTTGAGATATTCCATCCATCACCATTCATTACCAATGCCATTCGTCTTTTTATTACCAATGCCATTCGTCTCTCCATTACTTGTGTTTTTACTTCTCTCATCACCCTATCCATATATATATTGAACAACCATGGGGACATCACACAACCTTGTTGCATGCCCACACCGTTCGTGAACCATTGACCTGGATGCCCATTAACCCTAACACGTGCTTCACTATCATTATGAAAACTCTTGACGGCACCTAGCAGCTTAGCATCTACACTCTACATGTGCAAATCTTGCCACAATCCTTCTCTGTCCACTTTGTCATGTGCTTGTTCCAGATCCATGAATGCCATAATCACTTTATGGTCCTTCCCACAAGCCTCCTCTGCTGTCTCACTGCAAATATTTGATCCACACATCCTTTATCACTCCTAAACCACCCTGTTATCACTCACGAGGACTTCTGATCTCTCCCTTACTTTCTCAATAATAATTCTTCCTTCCCTACCTCGCTCAGTAAACTTATGCCACAATAATTCTTGCACTCAATTCGCTCACTTTTATATTTGTACAGGGGTACAGTCATAACCTTTTTCCATTCTGCTGGCACAGTTTCACTCATCCATGCCTTCTTATATATCTCCACCAAGCACTTCATTCCACTCTCTCCACTACACTTAATCATCTCTGCATATACTTCATCACCCCCAGCTGCTTTCCCATTTTTCAGCCGTTTCACAGCACCCTTCACCTGTGCGAGTGTCATGTCTCCTGGCACTGCATTCCTTCTCTGCACACCCCCAAAACCAGTCATGTTTACAGCCGTTCTGCTCTTTCTATTCCCATTCATCAGGCTTTCAAAATATTCTTTCCATCTGGTCCTTACTTCATTCTCTTGGGTTAATAATCTACCACCTACATCTCACACCATGACATTTCTTTCCGCATTCACTTCTACATTTCCAGAATAACTTCCTATTTTCAGAGTATTGTAGTTTGCATTCATTTTTCTTCCTAGGTCATCATTTACCCCCCCCCCCCCCGGCCACTAGTTCCTTTACGTGCTTCTTGCTCTCAATATATTCAATTTTTATTTCAACTGAACCCTTATCCTGTGACCATTTTAGCCACTTCTTCCTCTTTTCCTTCACTGCTCTCTTAACCTCATCATCCCACTTTTGTTGTTCCTCTTGCCACATCACGCACAGCTTTAGCATTCCTAACTAATCAATCCCTGTGTGCATTCCACAGGCTGACCAGATCTGTTTCATTCCAGTTCACTGATTCTAACTCCTCTTTTACTTTGGTCCTGTATTCATCTTCCATTTCTTTGGTCCTCAGCCTCTCAACTTTCAGTCTTTCAGTTACTCATCCACTCATTAAATGCTTTCTTCTTTAGTGCCTCAGCTTGTCTCACCTCTTCATTCCACCATGTTGTTCCTTGCACCCTCTTTCGTCTTCTCTTCATCCCACACACCACCTCACATGCTGCACAGATTTCTTTTGTGAATATCTTGCTCACACCTTCCACATCCTCCATCTGCTCCAAATCATATTTACCCAGTGACTCCTCTACTTTTCTCTTAAATTCTGCCTTTTTTCCATCATCTTGCATTCTTTCTACCCTCCTTATATGAACTACATCCTCGTATTTTTCCCTTCTTCTGTTCCTCCATTTCATTTGAACCTTGATTTTCACCACCACTAAGTGGTGGTCAGAAATTCCACTCCCCCAACCTCTGTATGCTCTTGCATCCATTACACCCTTTCTCATTCTGTCATCCACATGCACATAATCAATTATTGCCCTCCGTTCTTTCAGTTCACCACCCTCCCTTCTCATCACTCACCACATATACCTGTGGATCATTTTGTGCCTAAAGAGGGTATTGGCCATCACCAACCCCTTCTGGGCACAAATATCCACTAGAGCACTGCCATTCTCATACACTTTTGTAGGCACACCCCACTCACCCACTACTCCGTGCACCTTCACATTCCCTGCTTTTCTATGCATATCTCCAATCAAAAACATGCTCTCATTCATTTCAAATTTTTCCATGAATGCTTCCACATTTGTCCAGAACTCTTCTTTCACTCTGCTTGCACATACACACACACAGTTTCCCACATTTGTTGTCCAACTTTCAGTCTCACCTACACAATCCTTGAGTCAACTGATCCATATCCTACTCTCTTATATTCCCTTTCCACTCCTTGCACACAGCAGTACACACTCCTTTTGTCTTCTCATTCCCATCCACTCCCATACGTAGACCCCATCCAAACTCCAATTCTATCACTCTGACCTTGCCATTTGGTCTCAGTTATTCTACATACATCCACTTCTCCACCCTCAAGCACCTGGACAATCTCTCTCTATTTCACCTTATCATTTGCACTCCTTACATTCCATGTTGCAATCTGTACCATGTCCTTTGTTCAGGACTTAGTTGCCACCTGTTGGTCAGTCCTGGTCCGAGTATTTTTAGTTAGTTGTTTTCTTTGGAGGGGTATAACCCTCCGCCAACCCACTTGCTGTCACAGGGAATATGTGTTGGTTAGTTATAAGGTTATCACCCAGTATTGTCAGTGATTTCTTGGTTTACAGAAGATCATTTGGCATGCCACTGAGTGTAGAGCTACACTAAAACAGAGTACCACTACACTAAGTGGGTGGATAATGAACATTACAAAAAGAGGCTAAACTACAATAAGAGCAATTATCATGACCTAAAGAAGGACAACATAGAAATATATTGGGAAAAGGAAATCAGGGGACAAGATACAAATGTTATATATAGAAAATTCTGAATTTTACAAAACGGGAGTCCAAAATTATATCCCACAGCACAAGAAACAGAAATAAGTATAAAGAAATGGTTTAATACTAGACTTACAAAAGCAGAAGAGAAAAGAGATTTGCTGTGGATTTGATACAGACAGCAAAACAGTGAGAGGGCATTTAACAGCTACAAGCAGGCAAGAAATGATGATACAAGGACACGGAGAGAAGCTCAAAGGCAGTTTGTAGAAGACATTATAAATGAAAGTACTGATCAACTAAAGCTGTTTTACAGCAACATACGAATCAAAACTAAAGTCAAAGATAAAATACAGTCCATCATAGAAAAGGGAAACTGTATCATTGAAAAAGATATTTGGGAAGTAATAAACAAAAAATTCCAGTAAGTTTTTACAGAAGAAAGTAGATTTGAGAGAGATGAAGATGAATAAGCATGCCTACACATATTAACAAATATATGTATTTCAGAACACAAGGTCCAGAAAGAGATGAGTATACTAGATAAAGGGAAGGCAAATGGTCGTGATGAGGTTTCAGGTTGGGTATTACCTGAATGTGCAGAAACGTTAAGCAGACCAATACGTTTAATATTCAAGGAATCCATAAGACAAGGTAAACTACCTGATTTTTAGAAGAAAGCAAACATTGCTCCACTCTTCAAGAAAGGAAACAGACAAAATCCACTTAACTACTGACCATTATCACTGACCTGCATCATAAGTAAAATATTAGAAAAGCTGATAAGGAAAATTTGGGTAAATCATCTGAAAAAACACAATATGGTAACAGAAAGACAGTTCAGTTTAGAAAGGGAAAATCTTATGTTACTAATCTATTAATCTACATTGATAGACCTCATGGGGCAACACAGGACTGGATGATGGATGGATAGAGTTGCAGAAACAGTACAGAAAAGAGAAGGATGGGTAGACAGCATCTATTTGGATTTCAAAAAGGCATTTGACAGAGTACCACACCAAAGACTTTTATGGAAATTGTACCATCAAGGAGGAATCCAAGGTAACCTGTACTGTTGGATGCAATATTTCCTCAGAAGAAGCTAAATGAGAACAGTACTAAGGGGAAATTACTCATCATGGAGAGAAGTGAGTAGTGGAGTCCCACAGGGCTCAGTGCTGGCACCAATTATGTTTTTAGTATATATAAATGACATAGACAGCAGCATTGGAAGTGGAAGCTATCTAAATATGTTTGCTGATGATGCAAAAAATTCAGTGGAGAGTTACAAATAGAGATTCTTGCAGAGAGCTGCAAGAAGAATTGAATAAGGTTCATGAATGGAGCAATAGATGGAAAATGAGATTCTGTGTGGACAAATGCCATGTAATCAAGTTTGGTAAAAATGATAAAAGACCAGACTTAGATTATAAGCTAGAAAGTTCGCCCCTTTCATATCAATAAAGGAGAAAGACTTAGCAGTGATTATCAATGACAGACTATCTTCGGATGACCACATAAATGGGAAAGTACAGAACATGTACACATTGTTTGCCAATACGAGAGTAGCATTCACATATTTAAATGAAGATATGCTGAGACAGATAATCATGTCATTCAATAGGCCAACTCTGGAGTATGCATCTGTAGTCTGGAATCCATATATCAGAAAACACATAGATAAAATTGGAAAGGTACAAAAGGCTGCTATAAGATGGGCATAAAGCTTAAGGGATCTAAGCTATGAAGACTAGAAAAATTAAACCTACCAACATTGCAAGAGAGAAGGATGTGAAGAGACATGATTATGTTGTATAAATGCATCACAGGAAAAGAGAAATAGACATGGATGAGTATGTAACTTATGGAGAAGCAATATCAAGAGGTCACTGCAAAAAACTGTACACAAAAAAGAGGTGATAAAGACGTAAGGAAATTCAGTTTCCCAATTAGAGCAATTGATCAGTGGAATGCACAGCTGATTGAAACAGTGTGTGCCAAAACTATTCATAAATTCAAAGATATGTATGATAAAAATGGTTCAAAACAGGACAGTACGAGCCTGATAAATTCTTGTAAATATACAAATAGTTAAGAACACACACACACACACACACACACAAGTATTTTCATCCCTCATGCTGAGAGAACCACTTTTATTTTGGGCACATTCGCTCCATCCCGTAAGCTCCAGTTCCTCTCTCCACATCTTTAATCTCTTTATGGCCCACCCTTCTTTTTTTTTGCAGTTGACATTAAATCATTAGATGTCACTTAACAGAGCCTCAAACACCATAATATTAAATCAGTTAAAAAACATGCGTGATCCAGATTATTGTTAGTCATTTACTTTTTTACTTTTTTTTTTTTTATGGTAACTAGCTGTAGCATGCTGTATCTAGTTTTAAAATTGATCATATTATTAGTGTATATATACTGCTGTATATCATGCTGAAAAATATGTGGGTAAAGAGTGTCAGTTTATCCTCTGCTTCAATCATGTCCTTAGATCACCATGGCCCATTTCCTTGTGCATTATTTGATATACTTATCCAGCATATAGAGGTTGGGGGAGTGGACTTTCTGACCACCAGGGCTCTTGCTAACTGCCGATGGTTGCGAGCCATTTGGCTTCTAAGGTTTCAGATTTACGAGCCAAATAAATTTTTAGTAGCCAAACTGACTACGAGTTGAAATATTTTACGAGCAATAAACATGTTTATTTACACATTGTGATAATTAGAACTGAGTGTATCCGCTAATGGTTCATTTCCACATAAGAACATCGAGATGGAATTCATTAGGCAGTCCTGATCAGCTCTGGAACGTTATGCAGAGTATCCATTCCTTCTCCAGTCAGGTGGAATTAAGGAATTCGAGAAGACGCCTTCTGGAACATCACGACACCAACAGGAGCCCGGAATAAGTTTGTTCACAGGTTATGTAAACTCTCACCATTGCCACAACTGACACCATTTACATTATTTACATAATCAGAAATGATCAACATTAGGCAGTCAAATATAATTGTATTACCACTTTGTGTGAGTGCTGATGACTGTATGAAACTGTGCATGGTTGTGACATATCATATCGATTGAGGGGGGGGGAAGCAAACTTTCTTTCTCGAGTGAGCACCTGCTTCTGTTTGTAAACAAACCACCTCAGGAACATTCAGGCTTTAGTTCGGGTACACTCGGCAATGTTCTTCGGTCTGTTTTTAAACATTCACAGTGGCAACAAGGAAAGACTTAATAAAAAATTGATCACAACGTGCTTTTTTGTTCACTTAAGTGAGATTTACTTATTTTGTAGTTTACTGGGTTTTGAAGTGGATGTATTTTCTCCTCGCTGAAAGGCGACTTGCATGTAAAATTTGTTCATCGAGGGGAAAAAATACTCGCATTTGCGAGCTGTGGCTTGTCAAGCAAGAGCCCTGACCACCACTTGGTGGTGGTGAAAATCAGTGTCCAAGTGAAATGGAGAAATAGAAGAAAGGAAGGACAGGAGGAAGTAGTATATGCAAGGAGGGTGGAAAGGTTACAAGAGGATGAAAAAAAAGGCAGAATGTAAGAGAGAAACAATTGGGTAAATATGATTTGGAGCAGATGGGGGACATGAAAGGTGTGAGCAAGATATTCACAGAAGAAATCTGTGCAGCATGTGAGGTGGTGTGTGGGGTGAAGAGAAGATGAAAAGGGGTGTAAGGAACAGCATGGTGGAATGAAGAGGTGAGGCAGGCTGTGGCACAAAAGAAGAAAACATATAGTGAGTGGATGAGATACAGGGGCATGGAAGAAGTTGAGAGACAGAAGAGAGAGTTATATGTAGAGAGGAAGAGAGAGGTGAAAAGATTAGTAAGAGTGAGTAAGAAGAGAGTGGATGAGGAATTTGAGTGTAAAGTGGAGGGAATGTAAGAAAATGTTCTTAAAAGAAGTAGAGAGAGTTAGACAGGGTAGCAAAGAAGTTAGTCAGGGAGTAAAAGATAAAAATGGTAGATTACTATTGGAGAAGGGAGAAAAATTGAGCAGATTGAGGGAACACTTTAAGGAATTGTGGAACATATAAGTGGCAGGGGAATGACTGGGAGAAGGAGGGATGTGAGAAGAGAGGAAGAAATCAGTAGGATGGAAGTTTTGGAAGCAGTGAAGAATGTCAAAATGGGGAGGAGTGTGTGGTGAAATGCAGAAGCATGGAGGAGAGATAGTAGTAGAATGAGTGTGGAAGATGTGCAGACTGGTCTGGGAGGAAAGTAGAGTCCTGGAGGATTGGAAGTCAGGTATAATTATTCCCCTGTACAAAGGAAAAGGGGAAAAAGAAGTGTGTGGTAATCATAGAGGCATTTGTCTTCTAAGTGTAAAAGTATATGGTAGGATACTTATTGACAGAGTTAGGGAAATAACAGAGGGACTAGTTGGAGAGGAACAGGGAGGTTTTGGGAAGGGAAGAGGTTGTGTAGATCAGATAGTAATTCTTAGGTCTTTAGTGGAAAAGTTTCTAGAGATGGGAAAGAAGTTGCATGCGGCTTTTGTGGATTTGGGGAAAGCTCGTGACAAAGTGGATAGACAAGGATTGTGGAAAGTATTAAGAATATATGGAGTAGATGGGAAGTTGTTGAACACTGTGAAGAGTATGTATGAGGGTGCTAAGGCTGCAGTGTGTGTGGATAATGAACTGAGTGAATTTTTCTACTTGAAGGTTGGATTGAAACAGGGATGTGTCATGTCTCCATGGTTGTTCAGTCTGTATATGGATGGAGTTATAAAACAGATACAAAGTGGATGTTGGAGTGGCCTTAACGCATGGATTGCGAGCCACAGCTTAGGCTGGGAAGCGTCCCGTTGCGAGCCACAGATCAGGCTGTGCTGGCGATGCATCACCACTAACTACCCAACCCCTGCACAAACTTACGCATGGCGCTACGCAAAGACGGAGAGAGGGATTTTTTTTTTCTTCACCAGATGATGCCCTGGATGTTTATCTTCAAGTTTGTTAGAAACAAAAAAAAAAAAAAAAAAAAAAAAAGTACATTATTTATTTTTTTTCACTACTCTTCTATGTAAACTTACGCATGGCCCTATGCAGAGAGAGAGAGAGAGAGAGTATTTTCTTTTTCACCAGATGATGCCCTAAATGTTTATCTTCCAAGTTTATAATACACAATAACAAAAAAATGCAACTTTTTTTTTTTTTTTTTCACACCATAAGGTGGGATAAAAAAAAGGTAATTGCACAATTGATGGGTTAATGAGAGAGGGCAGTGTTTGGAAACTCCCTGTACTGTTGTTTGCAGATGATACTGTGTTGTTAAGTGAAGATGAAAGGGAGCTACAAGGCTTGGTGGTTGAGTTTGGGAGTGTGTGTAAGAAATGGAATCTAGAAGTGAATGTAGGGAAGAGAAAAGTTATGGTTTTCGAGAGAAGTGAAGTCAGTGAACGTACAGTGAGGTTGGATGAGAAGGAAATGGAAAATGTGAGTGCATTTAAGTACTTGGGTAGTGTGATCAGTAAGGATGGAAGTTTAGAGGGTGAAGTGCTCGAAAGAGTACAACAAGGAAGAAAGGTTGTAGGCAGTGATATGAAACAGAGAAGTGAGCATGGAAGTGAAAAAGTCACTTTATGACAGCACTGTGATAGCAACTCTTACATATGGAAGTGAAGCTTGGACCTTGTTGGAGGGACAGAAGTCAAGAGTGAGAGCAGTGGAAATGAGTTATATGAGAGGAGCCTGTGGAGTCACATGGAAAGGCAGACGGGGAAATGAGGTTGTGAAGGAGCGTTGTGGTGTGGATATGGATGTGATAGGAAGCATTAGGAGAAACACATTGAGGTGGTTTGGGCATGTGGCGAGGATGGAGATCGAGAGACTGATAAGACGAGTATACAAGTATGTGAGTGAGGTGGAAGGGGGGGGGAGAGGGAGGAGGAGGCCAGGGATGAGATGGAGGGATGGAGTGGTGGGGTATATGAGAGAGGGGTGTGTGAACTGCGAGCATGGCAGTGAAATGGCAGGGGACAGGGTGACCTGGAGGCAATTTGTTTGTGCCCACCCCTTATGGGATTAAGGCATCTGGCAATAGATAGGTAGATAGACTTATCTAGTTTTTGTACTGGGAAAGCACTAAAAATGTGCTTCAGCAATTTGGCATCATCATTAATGTGGTCATCCAAATATAGACTCAGAATTTGATGATAACCCAATCAGGTTTCTGGGATGGGCACATTATGTCTGTGCTAGAGTCAGCCACTCACAAGCTGACCCACATCCTCGTAGTGTGTATTTTTCTTTGATCCCTCTGTGTAAATACACTTTTCATGATGGAATGTTGATTTTGGTGCAATTATAAAGCTGAAAAGTTGTTCTTTATCGTAGTGTGTTCAAAAAAGGAGAACAAAGATTACAAACTGTCAAAATGATGAGTTGAAGTTAGGCGAAAACCACAAATTTTATACCTTGCCGTAGAAAAATATTTGGCAAAGAGAAACTCATAGATATGTAAATCTGATTTAAACCATGTAAAACTACAATAAGTTACCTTTACAATGATATATAGATTATGGTAATTTTTGCATTTATTGCACGGTAAAGCACAAGGAAAGAGATGCACAATTTTATTTTAGTCCCAGCTGCATATTCGCTTCGCTATCTTTTTCGTTGATTGGTCAATGTAAATACACTTTTTATGATAGGATGCTGGGTGTTGTGGTATTTTGAAACTTAATAGTTGTACTTTATCGTAGTACAGTAAAACCTTGATATAACGGACTTCAGTAGACCGGAATTCACTTTTATTGGACTCGAGGAGCTACCGGACTAAACTCCTATATATCGGAAAAAGTCCAATCAGTCCGGACTGCCTGACAACTTCAGCTATGTTCACCACAATAAGACAAGTAAAAGACATGTTTTTCAGTGCACAGTACAGTATTATTATACCATTTGATTAATTTAATGAAGGTACTGCAATGGTGGTGAAAACTACCGATGCAATCCGGACTAATGTCTGATATGTCGGAAAAAGTCCGGATTAGCAGGGGTAAGTCCGGATGTCGCTTTTATCGGAAAATCGCATATTTCGGACTGGCCTGAGCCCCAATTAGTCCGTTATAGTGAGGTCTTACTGTATGCTCGAAAAAGGAAAACAAAGAAAATAAAAAGTCAGCGTGATGAGTTGAATTTAGACAAAAATTTTATACCTTGCTGTAGAAAAATATTTGGCAAAAATAAACTGATAAAGAAGCAAAGCCATGAGTCAGACCAGCTGTGCAGTACCCGCCACGCATCAAGCAACCATTCCTTGATGTCACGCTCGAGTCTTTTTGTTATGACACATGAACACGATTTATGATGAATTTTTTTTACAAAGGTTTTTTAAAATGATGATTAAAAGCGTCATCAGAATCTCTGGGGTTGGATTTGAAATGACGATCAAAATCATCATTGGAATCTCAAAGGGTTAATTTGTCATTTTTGTGCTTTGTCCCTATGTGTGGGTTATATGTGTGCTCCATGCATGTGGGAGGCAGGGCATAGTGGTGTCATTGTATACCTTATCAGATCAGGAGAATCACACATCCCTGCATAAATATTCCCAAATACTTTCTTCAACCAGTTATTTAGGATCAAGGTCACATAATAGCAATGTAAGTGAGTTGACATGTCGTACACTTACATCTCCAAGTACCTTCAGTGTTTCAACTTCCACATCCGACGCATCGGCAGCTGTACTCATATCATTTTATTAGTTGATTTAGCTCCCCAAAGAAAAATCAAAGGCCTGGGACATAACACATGGTCACCTATCCCCAGACTCTTGTTATTCCAGTCAAACTCAACATTCAGTAGATGACCCTTATTCTCTCCATGCATCCTTATTATCAGAGTAGACAGGCAACCTACCTTCACTGTTCTTCACTAACAGTAAACCAAATTTCTCATGGCTGCTCTGCTACTCGAAACATTTCACTCCCATCATCTATGGTGTTTAGCTTGCCTGTTACTGGTTCTTGAGACAGTGACTTAGTTCTCTTGTAGTGCTTATGTTTAGCTGCTTTTTTAATACAACAGCCTCAAGGTCCCCAGTCCAGCCACAGGTTACATCACTGGCATCACATTTCTCATTAACATAACCAACCATGGCCTTGTATCTTGCCACCCCTGGATACATCTCTGCATAGAAAATTCCCTCACTGCCTGCTTCGTCATCTTCACTCTTTTCCATTGATGTAGATTCTGATGGAGATGGAGAGAATATGTACATCCCTGCAACCCACTATTCAGGTAATCTAGAAAAAAATGCAAAATCAAACCTACAGTTACCTTCAGAACACTAAGTCTTTACACTGAAACTACAGTTATTTTAAGAACATGAAAACTGAAGTGCAGAAAATATTCTATCTATCTATCTATTGCCAGACACCATAATCCCGTAAGGGGTGGCCATTTGACTTTGAGTTATTTATTTTACGGGGAGGGGCACTAACCCTCCACCAACCCACTTGTTGACACGTAGGGAGCACGTATGGTTTGGTTATATGGTTACCACCCAGCGTTGTAAATGGTTTCTTGGCTTACAGGAAACCATTTGGCTTGTCACTCAATGTAATGCCACCTGTAAAGGAAAGAAAAGCACTAAGAAATGACAGGAAATATAGGAGAAATGGGAAGAAAGGAGGGCAGGCACAGAAAAAGAATGATAAAGGCTAAGGAAGAAGTAGGCAGCACTACATCAAGTGATCAAAAAATGTAAGCAGATCCAGTGTGTCAGGATGAGCTTTAAAATGGGCTCAAGGGTGATGATGGATTGGTGCCACATTTGGGTACAGGTAATGAAGTGTGCTATTTTTCCCGTCCTCATGCTGTCTGACTGACATTTTACTTACTTTAATAAAGTAATATAAGCATTTTTATGAGCTCACTTCCCTTGGCAGAGGCTCTTTCTTCTCTCTTACTGCTTAGTATCAGAAGTCATCCCCCCCCCCAGCACTCTAAATAAATCTATGCCAATGCTCTTTTCTTGTAGTATAACTGTATTTGGCTGGGATGTGAGTGGACAGACATAAATGGACAGCCTTTTAAAAATTGATTATACTTTTGGACTTTTTACAATAAGTAGGAAAATTTCTGCACGTACCTGAGTGTTGGTTTCCTCTTTTTAGGTTACGGGACCAGAAATTTTGAGGCATTGCCGACTGGTACAGGCTAGCTGTGGAGCAGCTTGTCATGCACACACAGAACATCAGAGTGAGTATGATATGAGTGACTATAAAGTTGAAACACTACTTTGTTCTGCATGACAGGTTTATCATTATGCTTTACAGTTAAACTCATGCAAGTTGAGGATATGAACTTTAGTACCTTGTGTGAGTAAAATAAGATTATAAACTATTTTACTTACAAGTGTATTCATGAGCCATATAGCAGCATTGAGCTAACTCACATAATTATCAGAATGGTGTAATATTTTCCTGCATGAACAAAGCAAAGACAAACTACAGTTTATTCACATTTGAGGGGCAAAATAAGTCTTGGTCATTTATGATAAGTCCCCACCCCATGACGTAGCCATTGTCCAGTCACAGGTATGCATAATTCAGCAGGTCATCAACATGTTTTAAACAGTACAGGTTGCAAGTGCTGATAAAATTTCCTCCTACATAATGCTTCTGGTGCTTGAATGGAATACCTTCCCATGGTGGCACATTAACTGGACAGCAGAGAGCTGCTCGGTTATATAAACATCTTCTAATTCCCCATCATGTGAATGAAGGATAGTGGGCTGCAGATAGGCAGCTTCAGCTTGCAGTCACCAATTTCATGTCCAGATCAGGCTGGGACCATAATAACAGCAACAGTCAGATACAGGTACTGAGTAACATGGTACTGAAGAAGGGTGCTTTCACGTGTTGTCATTGATATTACCTGGCAAAAGTTATGTGAGGATTAAAGGGATGCCAAATGTTCGCTATACAAGTACAGTACCTGTACCCCCCACTCATCCACACCCGTTGACCATAGGGGTCAAATGACATAACCTGTCCTATAGCATCTACCTGTGACAAGTGATGGAGTCATGGTAGTGTCAGTCAAGATTCTGAACAGCTTGTCCTCTGAGCAATAAGTAATCATTAACCCCTTAACAGTGCACAAGCTTGGCTGAATGGCTCCCATAGATTGCAAAAAAATGAGTGAAAATTAACACTACTGTACTTCATGCCATCCAACCTGTCCACAAATTCTCATCTTGAAATCATGTCTAGTTGACAAACGTAATTTTTTCCTGTAAGTAAAATGGTGATCTGTCACAAAGCATTGTTCGTTGTTTATTTGTAAATTTCACTTTTACTTTCCATGAGTCACAGATGGTGACTGAGGGAGTGTGGCTGTAAGGAAGTTTGTTGGCTTAGAGTGTACCATGAATTTATATAATTAAGGGGAAGCCCCCAGTCAATTTTCAGACCCATATCATCAATGTAATACCAGTGGCAACAAGTAGTTGTGTTATACAGAAAAACCTACCTAATCCAGACTCATTTTTAACTGGAAACCTGCTTAATATGTACTGACTAACCACTCCAGACACTAGCTGTTTTAGTTAGTAGAGTCCAAATGCAGTCTGACTCATCTACATGTTTATACTTACACTTTGAAATAACAAGCCTGCAACATAATATTGTATGCTATATTGAGTATTAGTATTCATGCACATAATTGATGTTCAGTAGTCACAAATGCAAAAATTGTCTTGAAACCATACAGACATGCTCTAGCTACAACAGCTGTATAAACAGATGCATAGGTAGTCATGGTAGCAGTACAGTACAGTGTTTTTTTGTTGTGCCAATGATTTTCTGAAAATGGACAATAAACACCACAGAAAGTCCTAATTTTTATTAAATTTACCATACACATCATAAATCTTGAGATGGAGCATGTGCGTGGTTTGCCTCGCCTACATCTCAGTTTTGTGATGAGCACATAATTGCAGTAGGTGGGGGCACCCATCATCCACTCACTTAGTGTAGTAGTACAGTACTCGGTTTTTAGGGTAGCTGTACATTGAGTGGCAAGCCAGAAGATTTCCTGTAAACCAGGAAAGTATTTACAACACTGGGTGGTAACCTTATAACCAACCAACACATGTTCCCTATGTGACAACAAGTGGGTTGGTCTAGGGTTAGTGCCCCTCTTCGGAAAACAACTAACTAAAAATACGAACAGGAAGCCACGGACCAGGACTGACCAAAAGGCGACAACTAAGGACCGAACCAAAGACATGGTACGGTTAGCTACATGGAATGTAAGGGGTGAAAAATGATGAGGTGAAAGAGAGATTGTCCAGGTGCTTGAGGGTGCGAAAGTGGACGTATATGGGTTAACTGAAACTAAGTGGAAAGGTGAGAGTGTGAGAATGGGAGTATGGAAGGGGTATATGTGTGGGAGTAGGTGAGAATGAGAGGGCAAAAGAAGGAGTTTGTATTGTTGTGAGTAACAGATGGAAGGAGAATATAAGGGAGTGTGGTTCAGTTGGCCCAAGGATTGTGTAGGTAAGATTGAAAGTTGGACTATAAATGTGGGCAATTGTGTCCGTGTATGCGCCAACACAAGATCGTGCAAGCAGAGTGAGAGAGGAGTTCTGGACAAATGTTGAAGTGTGCATGGAAAAGTTTGAAAGGAATGAGAGAGTTTTTGATTGGAGATATGAATGGAAAAGTAGAGAATGTGAAAGTGGGTGGAGTAAATGGTGAGTGGGGTGTGCCTGCAGAGATGGATGAGAATAGCAGTGCTCTAGTGGACATTTGTGCTGGGAGGGGGGGTTGGTGATAGCCAATACCCTCTTCAGGCACAAAATGATCCATAGATATATGTGGCGAGTGATGAGAAGGGTGGTTGGTGAACTGAATAAATGGAAGGCGGTGATTGATTAGGTGTGTGTGGATGAAAGATTGAGAAGGTGTGTAATGGATACAAGAGTATATAGAGGTGGGGGGAGTGGACTTTGAATAAAAGTCCAAAGGAAATGGAGAAATAGAAGAAGGGAAGGACAGGTGAAAGTAGTGCATACAAGGAGGGTGGAAAGGTTAAAAGAGGATGGAAAAAAGACAGAATATAAGAGGGAAGTGGAGGAGCAATTGGGTAAATGTGGATTGAAGCAGATGGGGGATGTGGAAAGTGTGTGCAAGACATTCACTGAAGAAATCTGTGCAGCATGTGAGATGTTGTGTGGGGTGAAGAGAAGACGGAAGGGGGTGCAGGGAATGGCATGGTGGAATGAAGAGGTGAGAGAGGGTGTGGCACAAAAGAAGAAAGCATATAGTGAGTGGATGAGAAACAGGGGCTTGGAAGAAGTTGGGAGACAGAAGAGAGAATTACATGTAGAGAGGAGGAGAGAGGTGAAAAGATTAGTAAGAGAGTAAGAAGAGAGTGGATGAGGAATTTGGAAGGAACTTGAGTGAAAAGTGGAGGAAATGTAAGAAAATGTTTTGGAAATAGGTAGAGTTAGACTGGGTGCCAAATTAGTTAGCTGGGGAGTGAAAGATAGAAATGGTAGATTAATAGTGGAGAAGGGAGAGAAAGTGAGCAGATGGAGAGAACACTTTAAGGAATTGTTGAACACGGAGAATGAAAGTAATGCAAGTATAAGTGGCTGGGGAATGGCTGGGAGAAGGAGGGATGTGAGAAGAGAGGAAGAAATCAGTAGGATGGAAGTTGTGGAAGCAATGAAGAAAGTTCAAATGGAGAAAGCCCCAGGAATTGATGGAGTGTGTGGTGAAATTCTGAAGCATGGGGGAGAGATAATAGTAGAATGGAAGTGAAAGATGTGCAGATTGGCCTGGGAGGAAGGTGGAGTTCCGGTGGATTGGAGGTCAGGTATAATTATTCCCTTGTAGAAAGGAAAAGGGGAAAAAGAAGTGTGTGGTAATCATAGGGCCATTTGTCTTCTTAGTGTAATAGGAAAAGTATATGGTAGGATACTTACTGACAGAGTTAGGGAAATAACAGAGGAATTGGTTGGAGAAGAACAGGGAGGTTTTAGGAAGGGAAGAGGTTGCGTAGATCAGATATTCATTCTTAGACCTTTAGTAGAAAAGTTCCTAGAGAAGGGAAAGAAGTTGTATGCGGCCTTCATGGATTTAGAGAAAGCATATGACAAGGTGGATAGAAGAGGATTGAGGAAAGTATTAAGAATATATGAAGTAGATGGGAAGTTGTTGAAGGCCGTGAAGAGTACTGTATATATGAGGGTGCTAAGGCTGCAGTGCGTGTGGATAATGAACTGGGTGAATTTTTCTGTTTGAAGGTTGGGTTGAAACAAGGATTTGTTATGTCTCCATGGTTGTTCAGTCTGTATAGGGATGGGGTGATAAAAGAGATACAAGGTAGGGCAGTGGATATTG
>JAGKTI010007967.1:0-35069 GCA_018397915.1 Birgus latro | reverse complement strand
GGAGGTTATTCTCTCAGGCATGGAAGCAATAATCATTCCATGGAAAATCAAAGAAGTACTGCCTGAGGGCCTCCCAATCTGCAGCTCCAAAGTGCCACAGGTGGCGTTTCTTTGGAGGGTCCACAGGCCGTACTGGAGCGATTGGACATGTTAAGGTAATAAGATTGTGATCGGAGGAGCCCAACGGAGAGAAAAGATGAACAGTGTAAGCAGAAGGATTAGTTGTTAGGAAAAGGTCAAGTATGTTGGAACTCTCTCCAAGGCGGTCAGGGATACAGGTAGGGTGCTGTACAAGCTGCTCTAGGTCATTAAGGATAGAAGAGATGTAGGCTTGTTCACCAGGTGAATCAGTTAAAGGAGAGGAGAGCCAAAGGTGGTGGTGAACATTGAAATTTCCTAGAATGGAGATTTCAGAGAAAGGAGAAATGGATAGAATGTGTTCCATCGTAGAAGTAAGATAGTCAAAGAATTTTTGATAGTCAGAGTTGGTTCTTTGGTGTTGTTAAGTAGAGTGACGCCTGTGTACTGGGGTAGGATTTCTGCCATGTGTCCTCCTGTAGCATTGGCTGGGCGGGTTGACTCTAGTAGGATGGGGTGATGAGCGTTGAAATCCCCTGCTATGATTGTGTCCTCTTCTTCTGCTTCGGTGAAGAGTTCACCCAAGTCAAGAGTTCCTGTGTGAGGTTTGTATATGTTGTATAATGACAGTGTTTTATTCCCAATGAACAACTGTACACCAAGCAACTCAATCTGATCACCACAGGAAATAGGACTGTCAATTTTCTGGCTGTTCAGGTTCCTTTTGACAATGGTCATGCATCCCCAACTTCGCTGGGCTGGTGGAAGGACGTAAACTTCGTAACCTGGAAATCGTGGGGACTCTGTTATGTTAGTCTCTTGTAGGAGGAGTACATCGAGTTCCTGCAGTCGTACATAGGCTTGTAGAATGGCTTCTTTGCTGCGGAATCCCCTACAGTTCCAGTGCATGATGCGAAGTGACTGAAAAGGGTTTGACAAACGAGTTATTTCACTAGCCATATTGCTTAATGAACATTAAGTGCAATTCTGGTTCAGTTGATGGTAATTTATTAGAGGTCAAGTACTCTGTTGGTATCTTCGAGTTCTTCTTCACTGTCAGGATTTCTGTCAGAACGGCTATCATATCCAGCTGATTGTTGAGTGATGATGCTTGGGGATGAAAGTTTGTGACAGTTGTCTGTGTTCCTTGCTGGAGATGTTGCAAGGGAGGTCACTTTGTTACCTGTGCATTGTTTGTGGCGAGTGGATCTGGTTTTGTAGTGTGGAGACTGGTGAAAGATAACATCTTTTTGGAGGGTGGAGGTATCAGACCTGGTGCTTGTCTTGATGGCTTGTTGTTTCTCTGTATGTGATATTGTTATTTCTGGTGATGAGGGTGCTGTTTTTGGTGATGTTGTGGGTGTTCTTTTGGGTGTTAGTGCTGTGGATGTTGTTGTGGGTGATGTAGATGTTTGGAGAGTGGTTGTTGTGGGTGCTATGGATGTTGCATGGGCTTTTGTTCTGGGTGTTGTGTATTTGGCTTTGGGTGTTTTGGATTTTGTTTTGAGGGATTTTGTTTTAAGTGTTGTACAATTGGTCTTTGGTGTTGTGCATTTTGCTTTGTGTATTGTAGGTTTTGTTTTATGAGTTGTGGATTTTCTAGCTGGTTTTTGGGTTTGTGCTATTATGTCTGTCTTGGTTACATATGTCTGGGTTTGTGTTGTTGTGTCTCTCATGGTTGCACATGTCTGGGTTTGTGTTGTGATGTATATCTTCGCTGAGGATGTCTGAGTTTGTGTTGTGGTGTCTACCATTTTTGTATAAGTTTGCACAGACTTCTCTCCATGGGAAACTGTTGGGTGTTTCTGGGACTTGTTCTTTTCCAATGCTGAGTGCACAACATCGGTTACAAACTTGATCTCTTCCTCAAGCGAGTTCCTTGCAAGGCCCCATCTCTTAGCCACCTCAGCAATTGTTGTTCCAATAATATCGATGAGAGTGTTGGGCGTCAGTCCAATCTGGTGTGTGGGAGTAGGACTTTTGCTAGAACTTGTGTGGGTTGGTAAAGCTGGAATGGCTTGTCTTCGAGGCTTCTTTTGAGCAACAAGTTTTGGGGGTTTAAACCAAGCTGAGGGATGGTGTGGTGCTGGTATGAAAAATGGCTGTTTACTGGCCTTGTCTTGTGCACGTTTTCTAAACAGTCGAGCTATGGGGCAAGTTGGGTTCCATGCATGATGATTTGCTGAACAGTTCGGGCACTTGGGGGTTCCTTTTTCGCCTGTTTTCTTGAACCTTGCAATACAAACCTCTGTTTCATGTACACTGCTGCATACCCCACACTTACCATTGTTGGTGCACTGAGTCTTGTTATGACCCCACTGCTGGCACCTTCGGCATCTGGGGTAGGTTGGTATGTATGTTCTCAGCATCCAAGTGCCATCTTCTGGTATCGTGATTTTGTCTGGTGGGTGTGTTCCATTCCATTTGATGAGAACAGACTTGGATGGAGTTTTATGCTTTCCAAATCCTCGGAGAAGTCGTTTGGCCTCACATACTTCCCTGGCATTGTATAGAACTGCTGTGTCAAGACTCTTGGGGAAGTTTTGCACTACCAGGTTGTGATTTTTGTCGTATGGATCGACCCTTACTAGATGCACATTTCTTCCCTTTATTTTGGCGTACTGTAGCTGTTGTGCTATAGCCTCGTCCGAGGGCTTGATAACATAATGCCCAGCCTCATGCGCTGGAGCAAAGGTGAAGTCCCAGGTTGGGTGTTCCTTTTTTAAAGCCTCTATCAGCTCAAAAGTAGAGTTGAAACCATCTGTATAGGCAACGATGAATTTTGGTAGTAACTGGCTGGAGCTGACAGGTGGAGAAGCTGGGGGAGGGAGGGGGCGGGGCTCGGCACTGGAGGTACTTGCTCCGTCGTTGGTGAGTGTAATGGTTGTTGTATTACGTTGTGGTACTTCTTTGTTTGATATTTCCCTCTCTGTTCCTGGAGTTCGACATTTTCCATTTCCTCGAAGTGGTGAAGTTGTGGTGCAGTGTGAATTAATGTTTTGGCTGTCAGCATCCTGTGAGCAAGCACTCTGGGAGGATTCACTATAGCGGGGTTTCTGAGTGCGGCGGGAGTCGGTTTGAATTCCATCATCATACTGAGTGTCGAAAGACTGTCGCTTGAAATTTCCTTTTCTTTTCCCATTGTCACTTATGATCCAGTCTCGTGTAATTCCATCATCTGGTTGTATTTTCCTTAAGTAAGTGGAAGTATTGATGTGGGTGGCGGGAAGTGTAGCCATGATACAACAGTCTGGGTTTGTTTAATAGTCCCTACCTATCCTCACAGCCGTGCTAGACCAGTTGGAACGGCGCCTATGATCCTCAGGTCGGGTTGTAAGGTGCCTAACGCCTAACCCTAGTGAGTGGTAGTTCATGAAGGTCTACCAAGGCCCTGTCGAGTGGTTGCCACCCTTACTGGTTCGGCTTAGCAGCACTGCTAAGTGCTCCCCTTGTGGCATTGCCCGCAGGGTTCGCCTCGCTACCTCCAGCAGGGACTCTGGGCGAAATGGATAGGATAGGGAAGGAGGGGTAGGGAGAGCACACTGTATGGATGAAATAGTAGATTGATACACTGTGCTGGGACATAGAAATATGGAGAGGGAGTCCAGGGTTGGCAGCAGAATGACAGTTAAGATTTAAATCACGGAGCGACGAGCAATACGTCCGCTCTCTATGCTGGCTGGACTCGCTCTTTGTGACGGTGTTTTGTATGTGCGCCTGGCTGAATCTGGCGCAGACACGATCGGCAGAGGGCCGAAAATCTCAAAGGATTAAGAGACTGATGAAACCTTGCTAGTCATGAAACCGCTAGTTTGAAGAATCCTTCCATCCATCATCCAATCTTGTATCGCCCCACAGAGGAGCATAGGAACCCGGGGCTAGGCAAGTTGGTTCTGACATTTAAAATGAGAGTGACCAGCCTCACTCATTCCTGAGTGGCATTACATGAGCAATAAACCCCAACCATCCCTTGGATATAAACCTTCATCTGCTCAATCTGACTGGAGTGCCGCAATAACCCAGTAAACCACCAGGCGCAAAAATTTGGTTATATGGTTACCACCCAGTGTAGGACAGTACATCCTTCAACTTTGCGAATTTTAACTTTGCAATTCACCAGTTTAGCGAGGTACAGTAGTTCCATAAGTCGTGTATTTTGAACATTTATGAACTTTGCAAGAGATCACAGACTTTACGAGGTCGAGTGGTGGGAGAGGCGTCTTTCCGCACCACTTTGCCACGCGGAGTAGGGCTGTCATGGTTCACTGGGCGTACTACGCCTCCTAGTTCAGTGGTCTGCTGCCCCGCCGCATTTATTTACACCTGTTCCCAACCAAGGTCACTGACCATTGCAATTTTGTGGTGCTCCTCGCAAAATCCCAGCGGTTTAACCTTGCATGAGTGTTTATTATGGCGCCAGTGTAAGAAGAACAAGAAAATAAGTTTGGAGACCAAACTGAAATGTTTGAAAGGAAGAAAGCAGGTAAAGGTAACTCTGCTATTGGTCAGGAGTTTGATGTTGGTGAATTGACAGTGAGAATTAATTTAAAGAACAGTGAACAGTGGAAATGTCTGTTACCTATGATTTTTACTTTTCTTATTATTGTACATTACATCAATTCATGTTTGTTTCATTTATCATCGTAAAATTAGGAGGTAGAGTCAAAGGAAAGAGTTGGAAAAAGTCCTTACCTTGGGGTGATGTCGACCAATTTGCCTATAATACCTGTATATAATTGTTTCAATTTTGCAAATTTTAATTTTGCGAGGGTTTTTGTCGACTATATTCTCGCAGAATTGGAGGATGTACTGTAAATGGTTTCCTGGTGTACAGGAAACCATTTGACTTGTCACTTAGCATAGAGTCACCCACAGGCAAAAGGACAAGGATAGAACGAAGGAAATAAAGACAGAAGAGGGGGTGTAAAGTCACCCGTATATAGCGAAAATTAAAAATAGACTGAAACATTGAGAAAGTACTTCTATTTTTCCATTTTTGTCTACATTTATCCACTAAATAGCCACATTTTTATATACTTATTATAATTAATAGGACAAAGCAACAGAAAGTCACTGTTAAATGCCACTTTCAAACTTTCCTTTACCTTGTCCTTGTTTCTTCTTATGTTATGCACACTCATTTCTGGTACATTCAACTGCCTAACAATTTCACAGGTTTTCACGCCATCTTCTATGAGTTTAATGATTTTCTCCTTGTCTTCAACACTGTACTTTTTCTGTAGTTGTGCTTCTTCACAGCCATCGTTCCACCACCACTGTTTGAAGTTCCTGGCCTTTCAGGTGGCACACCATTTCCACCACCACCCACAGAGGCCATGAGGCTAACAAAAACAATGAACAGTGAGGGTAGCCAGGTATAAAAAAGGGGCAAGGTTGCACTAGTGTAGCGATGGGCAGGACAACAGTGAATCGAAACGCCATATGATTTGCTCACTCGGTGCGGCTCACTTGCTAGACGAGACTCGCTCACTAGGAAAACGAGTCACAATGTGCCTCGTGGCTCGCTTGCTAGACGACGATTACCATGGAGTCGCTAGTTTAGAGTTTTTTTTCACTGGTTATGAAGCTGAAACAGTTTTTATCCTGTCGCTAGACTTGAAATCACTGGGCAAAAAAACATTAGTTGCGGGGCCCAACTTTTAGAACTTTGGAAAGCCATGGAACAGTGATTGTTTAGATTTTTATACTACATTCTTGGAGATGCATTCCACTGAATGTAGATTGTTTGTGAAACCTAGTGTGTATTTAACCAGTTGGTTAGCTGGGACTGATTAAGAGTGTAAGGTAGTCAGAGAAAACAAATAGTAATAATTCAGTATTCCATGAATTACAAGCTAAGTAGCTACATTTGTTTTAGGGACCCAAACAGTACAGAATGTTATGTGAGATGTATTTTGTATATTACAGCATGTGTAGTAAAATGGCCGAGCATGCATCTAGCCAACGTGATTTTGAACAAGCCATCAAGTTATACAAGGAGGCTCTCACATATGATCCTGATCACCCTCCCACACTTCTTGCACTTGCCAAACTTTACATGCAGGTGCAGTACTCCAATTAACTTGTAATTTTTCTAGTTGTGATACTTCCTTTCAGGGACTAGCATCTGTTCACCCTCACCTTAAATTTGTGGACTGAATATCATAGCCCTGGGGCAGTGAAGGATTTTATGATGGATGGATGTTACTTCTAACCTTCTCTGCACAAGGACGTCATGTATATTAATTTTTTTAAATCTAGACTGTTTTATTCAACATGAGAAAGATGCTTTTAGAATGAAGGGGTAGAAATACATCTTGGTTAACTTTTTCAGCCCAAGGATGTTTTTCTTAAATTGCTGGTTAACATAGTGCTGTTTTAATCAGCTTAAGAAAGACATTCTTGGGCTCATGGGCTTTAGGATAGAGAAGTTGTATTTTTTAGTAAACCTTGTGAGTTCTAGGAGCATCCTTCATTTGAACAGTGTTGTCTTGGATTACTGGGTATTCAGAATAAGGTCTGCAAAAGCCCATAAATGTTGCTGACATATTTATGATAACTTCCATACTAGGAATACGAGCATAAAAGCCTACAAAGCATCCCTCAAAGAAGCTGTGTGATATCTTGGTAGCCATCATCCAGGCACTGGGAAATTCNAAATGCAGACCTATCATTAGTAACTGTGAGAGAGGTTATGCTGCCCTTTCTGCAATTTTTAGTGTCATGAAAACCATAGTCACAGAGTTTTTTGGCCTGAGATGAGTTCTCCGAACATTCGTGAAATGCTGGCAGTAACTGCAGAGAGAGGTAACTTCGTTTTCATTTGGAAATCTCCATTTCTCGTATGTGAAAAGGAGGTTGACTCTATTGGATACGTTTATATGAAGCTACAGAATGTGGCGAATGTTTTTGGTGTATCAGATAGAGCCAGGATTTCAAGGGCTTTTGTGGTGAGTGAATGGAATCATTGCCCATTGGATTGGGCAAACTTGGGCTCTCTGGACATTTTTATTCCTCACCCTGCCCCTGGGTGGGAAAGGAGGTCCAGATGATGATGATGATGAAAAGGGGGTTTTTGGTCTTGCAGCAGTCTGGGGGGAGTTGGGGGTGGAAGGGTTAAGGCACACTTGGTGGACTGAGTAGAACACCGTAGGTGGAGTGATGACCCAGTCATTTGCATGGGTTCAGTCCCCAGTAGGTGACTGAAAATCTTTTTAATCATATAGTGCCACCAAGGGGAGTACTTGGGCATCTGCCCTCAATTGGTCTGTACTGAATTATGGTAGCCTAGTCTTGGGCAAGGTCCAAACACCTGTAATGGAGTAATATAGGACTGGCTTATATCAGACTTTAAAAACATTGCATTTTTTGTAAATGTACTTGTATTTTATCCCATGCCACAGACCAATGACCTAGACCAGTGCCAGTACACATGTATGACACTGTTGAGGACTGATAAAGAGAACGACAGTGCTACTGTCATGATGGCGGACCTGTCATATCGAAGGAATGAGTATGATACGGCCATGTTTCACTTCCAGCAGCTGTTAGGTGAGTAATCCTATGTTTGTCTATCACAACTCATAACTTTCAGCTTTGATCTACTGAACCTTCAGATATCAGCTCCACTGTAATAGCTACACCACCCACAAAAGATTTTTCTCATTATATTGAAGTAAAGTTTTGATTCAATTAGCATATTATTAAGAGATGAGTGAAGAGACAAGAGAAAGTGCCAAATGATGTAGGAAGAAGAGTGAATGTGAATTACTGTACTCTGAAAGCAGGAAAATGCTTTGGAAAGGTCTGTCTATCTGTCTATTGCCAGACCCCTGAATTCCGTAAGGGGTGACCTCAGACAAATTGCCTCCATGTCACCCTGTCCCCTGCCATTTCACTGCCCTACATCAGCTCACACCCCCCTCTCTCACCACTCCATCCCTCCATCTCATCCTTGGCTTCCCCATCCCTCTCTCCCCCCTCGACCTCACTTACATACACTTTCCTCATCAGTCTCTCGCTCTCCATCCTCTCCACATGGCCAAACTACCTCATTGTGTTTCTCGTTACCCTTCCTATCACATCCACATCTACACCACAATGCTCCGTCACTTTCTCATTTGTCAGTCTGTCTCTCCATGTGACTCCACATGCTCCTCTCAAATAACTCATTTTGGAAAGGTGCCACAACAAAATTACCATTTCAGCTTTAATATACTACTGTATTAACATACAGTACAATACTGTACTACTTTCGTAAATTGCAGTTTATGTGGTCACCCAGTACCAAAAATGTACAGATGTTCAGGTCCTGCTATTCTATGATATAAAATTTTCGTGAATATACAGTGAAAGATAAATCCATCTCATCCCCTTCTGTCTGAGGGTTTCATTTGAAGAGTCTTCTTGCTGCTCCCATGCTTTTTTTTTCCTGTGATGGAGAGCATCATAGTAGTGAAGGAGTTTAGTAAAGGAAATGTCTGCATTTTGATCTGTCTCTCCTCATTGGAGTAAAATTATTCCGGAGTAAGAATAAAATGAGAAAAGTGTAAGTATTGAAGAGGTTAAATGTTGTTGGATAGTTATATGTGTGATGCATACAATGCTTTTGCATTTGTTTGTTACTTATAGGCAGAGTTTTTGCATTTGTTTGTTACTTATAGGTAGAGTTTTTGCATTTGTTTGTTACTTATAGGCAGAGTTTTATCAGGATTTAATTGTAGCCCTTCTTAATGTAGTATTGTGTTACTCTACATTATCAAAAATATGTCATCTTTTAAAAATCTAGTCTTCATATTGCATGGAGTTATATAAGTAAGAATTCATTAAAATATGACATTTTTCTCACAAGACCATGCTGTACTGGTACATTAGTTTATATTAATTAGTTCATACTTAACAAGTATGTCCCCATTTGTTATCCATTTTTACTGTTCGATCCACAGTAAATTACAGCGAAATTTTCTAATGAAGTTTCATTATAACCTGTAAAGTAAATCTGTAGTAACTTCCATTTTACAGTACCAGTTACATGAAGAAAAGCTGTGATATTTTACAAAACATCACTGACATATAACCTGAACTGCTTATATTACCAAAAAGCATGAACCTCAGAGGTGACAGATTGATTGTTATATGTTGTTCAGAACGTCGCCCTGCATATTTTCCTGCATTGGCCCGGTTGGTAGAGGTTATGCGACGAACTGGAACCTTGGATGAGGCTGGACCATACCTGGACCGGGCAGAACAAGCTACATTGAGACCCAGTACTGATGCAGGATATAATTTCTGCCGTGGACTGTTTGAGTGGTACGTAAAGCTGGTTTTGTTCTATTCCAGATGTGTGTGAGTTTTTAGTACAGCTGCTTTTTATTAACTCAGTGAACTGCAGGCTGAAATTGCCCTTCTGTGGGGCACCATCATCCTCTTAGGGGATAGTGAGTTGAAGAATGTCTGTACGACAGAATAGGGGAGTCAGCCAGTTTTATTGGTGTCACATTAAGAAAGTTTCCCACCTTTTCTGTATTCATTTTTAATGAATTCATTCCTGAGTTGGTGTCCTTTGCAGTGTGATGCACATACAGTTGTATTGTTTTGTCTTTATTTATTTGATTACGGTATACAGTGCTTCCTCCAATTTTGCGAGAATATGGTCGACAAAAAACCTCGCAAAATCGAAATTCGCAAAGTTTAAACAATTAAATATATGCAATAAAGGTAAATTGGTCGACATCACCCCAAGGTAAGCACTTTTTCCCACTCTAACTCTCGACTCTACCTCTTAATTTTATGATGATAAATGAAACAAACATGGACTGATGTATTGTACAGTAATATTATTATGAAAACATCATAGGTAACAAACATAAAAAAGAAAAAAATGCATATTTACACTGATGTGAAGACTGGCGTGGTGTACGGGACTGGTGGCGGGGCAAGGCTTGGGTGCGACTACTGTGGTGTAAACAAACATGGGGGGCGGCAGAACACCGAACTAGGAGGCACAGTCAGGGTGACCAGATTTAGCATAATTTTGCTAATTTTAGCAAATTTTTCCAGAAAATTGTGTGTTTAGCACAAAATTTAGCATGTTATCAAATCTAGCATATTTTTAGCATAATCTAATAAGCTTAGGACAATTTTTAGCATGATTAGAATAACTGACCACTCGTGGCTAGCAGTAGTTTCTGGATTGAAGACCAGGATACATGTTTAATATAATATGATTAATGGTAACTGTGAAAGTCCATACTTTTAACAAACCTAGAGCAGGAAATCACGGGCTTTGGAGGAGGGTAGACGTGTACTGTACAGATCCACAGGTGCTGGGACCCAGGGTGCCGCCGTGGCTGACTAAAGTCAGTTATTCAGCTGAGTCTGTGGATGCCGTCTGTTCAGGCTGCGGCAGGTTCAGTGCCCATCATTTCTCTACTGCTTAGTACCTCCTGTAGGTTGCAGTGCTTAAGTGTGAAGTGTGGTAGGAAGAGTTTCAGCTTATGTTTCACAAACATTTGTCAAATAAACTTTTAGAACCTGAGTAATTATTTATTTTAATGTTCTTCTTTCATATTTATAAGAGTGCATACTGTATACAGTTAAAAACGTAGAAATAATACTATATTAATCATAAAATATAACAGAAACCGAACGTATTAAGAGCAACAAAAGATTTAGCATTATTTTTGCCAATCTAGCATAATTTCAGCTGCTGTCTAGCGTATTCCTGCTAGAGAAATCTGGTCACCCTGCCCACCACTCGACCT
This sequence comes from Birgus latro, assembly GCA_018397915.1. Classification (NCBI taxonomy): domain Eukaryota; kingdom Metazoa; phylum Arthropoda; class Malacostraca; order Decapoda; family Coenobitidae; genus Birgus; species Birgus latro. The sequence goes on along the minus strand of JAGKTI010007967.1, from coordinate 24,228 downwards.
CGCAAAGTGTGTGATCGCTCGCAAAGTTCATAAATGTTAAAAAATAAATGACTTGGAACTACCTCGCAAAATTGGTGATTCGCAAAGTTAAAGTTCGCAAAATTGAAGATGTACTGTATATTTATTTATTATCATTTTCCGTTTTTCCTGGCACATTGTCTGTTCTGGTTGTGGGTGTCTCATATATGCCTTCTGGAGCTGTGTCAAAGTTTGTATATCACTGGTTCCCCTGCTCTTACTAAATCCTTTGACATTTATTGCTTTCACTGCTGCATTGGACAGTGCTTCTCTAAACTGTCTAACTGTAGATACACATTACTTTTTAATTCATACTCTCTCACCCCCTTTCTGTCCAAATCTGTAATGCAAGAGTTAACTGATATTCTTATTTCTTGATGTTTTGTCAGATCAAGAACAGTCTTCCTCAGTCAGCCATAGGCGTATGACCTCCAGTTTGTTAACCCATAAAGACTGCAGTTCTTCCACCCAGTCTGGCCCCAGACCCACATTTAGGGTCCAGTTTTTCAGCTTTCATCTAGATAAATTTTAGTCTTATAGATTTCAAGAGCTTGATTTTACACACAATGATTACCGTATTATTGACTGTCATAGAACATTAAAACTAAAAATTGTTATCCCTTGCATATACATAGAAAGATAATTGCACCAAAGTAAATTTTGGTCATATAGATTTGAAGAGCTTGATTTTACACACCAGAAAATGCATACGAGTTTCACTCTCATATGTATAATGGTTGCCACACAATCGACCATCAAAAATAAAAATGTCACTCCTTGCTGTGAGTGAGAATGGGACATCCATGAGGAATAACGGGGAATTGGGAGATGGAGGAAGTGTTGGGGAGGGGGAAGGGAGGGAATATGCCTGCCACACAGCCAGTATGGTCTAGAGGGGTTATGGGGGGCAGTTTGAATGGGAGGGGACACAGAGAACAGGATCCAATGGGGCAGAGAGAGGTGGAGAGATGGCTTTTTTGTGTGTGTAACTCACCGGGTCGGTCAGGATCACTTGATGGTAGTGATCGTCAGCTTTTACCCTCCCGGAAGGGAGCTGAGAGCTCATATAGTCCGATCTATGGGCAAGGCTGTGACCTTCACACACGCACACACCCATCCCCTTGCTCAAGGGAGACAGTAGCCACCCACTTTGTCAGTGAAACTTTTCGCAACCTGAGCGAGGCGCGAACTCCCGTCTACCAGACGGCAAGCGAGAACGCTACCACTGCGCCAGCGAGCGGTGTGTGTGTGTGTGTGTGTGTGTGTGTGTGTGTGTGTCCAACTCTGGGCATAGGCTTCACAGTCTGCTACCAAGGCAGTAGTCCTCCTACATACCATACACCTCTACATGTCACCACTTTGGCACTAACATCCACCGTCCATATTGAATAAATGTTAGGGCTGTCTTATACAGGGCTGGTGTGTTGGTATTAGTGGGAGTATTTTTATGACATGTCGGCGGGTCTTCTGGTAGATCAGTAAAGTCTGATTTAATGAAATTCAAGTTCTTAACCTGTTCTCTGCCCTAGCGAGGATTTGAACCTGAGTCCGGTAGGACTGCAGGCCGCCACCTTATCTATTGAGCCACTGCAGTGGGGGGTTACCACCCCACTGCGTGTGGGGGAACCAGTCAGGCCAGACACCACCAGATATTGTACTTTCCAAACACGTCATCAAAGAGGAGGGGATACCTCTCGCCAGTTGTTGGTAGCTTGTGTTCAGTCGATGCTATTAGGACTCTACATACCAAGGCCCAAACACATCGATAGATGATGATAAGGCTTTAGGGGTTATATGTGGTGTGTCAAGACATATAAAATTTTAGTGGATCTTGATTTTGGCTTTTATTGTTGGCACTCTTTGGAAAGGACAATCTCTTCAGCATCATCACCATTTGTTCCTTATTTTTACAAAAAAAAAAAAAAAAAAAAAAAAGGTACTGTTCTGGTTCATGATCAGCCCTGTTTTACAAATTGAAATGTATTACAGGTACCAAGGCAACCCTAATGCAGCACTCAAATATTTCAACAAGTCACGCAAGGACGAGGAGTGGGGTCAACGTGCCATTTACAATATGATAGAGATCTGCCTCAACCCAGACAATGACACTATCGGAGGGGAAACTTTTGAGAGTGTAGATGGGGAGGTTGGACAGTCCGGAGCACGAGACACCCTTGACATGGCCATCAGAACTGCTGACAAGCTTCTCAAGGTCAGAGATGCTTTTGTTAATTAGTTGTGTAAAATTGTTGTTGCTTACTCCCCTTCCTTTTTTATCTCACCACTTTCTGCCTTGCTGCAAGACTTCATTAAAAGTATATACAGTACTGGTATTCAGTTTTCACTTCATGTATGGGTGCTTTTGTTCTTGATTACTCTTCTGTTTGCAAAGGAAATAGATTGTATTCATTTCAAATTACACTTACCTAAACACACTTCATAGTCAATAAATGTATTAACTGTCTGTGTACATTGTATAATAGTTCATCATTGTCATCCAGATCTCATTTCTCACATAAGGACTGGGTAAGGTAAGGTCCAGAAAGTACAGTAAGTACAAATGTGCTTTTGTATATTTTACTGCTCATTGTTCGACAGCTTCAGGAAAAATATATTGGAAAGAAAAGGGAATTGTATTTTGTTTTTGTTGATTTGGAAAAGGCCTTTGACAGAGTCCCTAGAGAGGTGGTGAAGTGGGCAATGAGAAAGCTAGGGTTGGAAGAGTGGCTGGTTAGGGTGGTTATGGCCATGTACATGGGTGCTCGCACCCAGGTAAGAGTGAATGGAGCTTTGAGTGATGAGTTTTCCGTGAATGTTGGTGTGCATCAGGGGTCAGTTTTGAGTCCCTTGTTGTTTATCATGGTGCTTGAAGCCCTCTCGCGTGACTTCAGAGATGGACTCCCATGGGAGATGTATGCTGATGATTTGGTGTTGATTGCGGAGAATGAAAAAGAAGTGGAGAGATGGTATGGGGTACAAGGGCTTAAGGGTAAATGCAGATAAAACAAAAGTGATGATATCTAGGGTTGGTGGCAGTACAATCAGAGGGGAGGGAGAGTGGCCATGTGCAGTTTGCCACAAGGGTGTGGGAAGTAATTCCATCTTGTGTAGTGTTTGTGATAAGTGGGTGCACAAGAGATGTAATGGTATTAGAGGTAGACTGCGAGATGATGCTGATTTCATGTGTGCGGCGTGTCGGGGGGAGCAGGTGGAGATTGTTAGGCGTGAGAGGGTTGAACTTGCAGGTGAGTCTCTTGAGTGTGTGGAGGAGTTTCGTTAGTTGGGAGACATGTTATGTGCCGGAGGTGGGGCTGGAGTTAGCTTGGTTGCTAGGGTGAGAAGTGGTTGGAAGAAGTTCAGGGAGCTGTTGCCTCTCCTGACATTGAGAGGACTCTCCTTACGTGCTAAGGGGTCTTTGTATGCAGCATGTGTTAGGAGTGTGATGCTGTTTGGTAGTGAGACCTGGGCAGTAAAGGAAGAGGATATTCGCAGGTTTAAACGTACAGGAATGACAATGATTAGGTGGATGTGCAGTGCGTCCCTGTGTGCAAGGCCTGGGGGGGCTGGGTTTTCGATGGAAGAGTTGAGAGGTAGGATGGGACTGGAGTGTATTGGTGTTGTGATGAGGGGGTGTAGGCTGAGGTGGTTTGGACATGTGGAGAGGATGGGGGATGATAATTGGGTGCAGAGGGTGAGAGGTGTTAATATTGGGGGAGGGGTAGACGGAGAAAGACATGGGACGAGGTCATTAAGTGTGACTTAAGGGTTAAGGGACTGAACAGGGAGGCTGCCAGGAATCGAGCAGCGTGGAGAGCCGCCATTAGGTGACCAAGGCCGACGCATGCAAGCATGTTGGAGCCTTCAAAAACGAAAATGAAAAACGAATATATTCCGAGGGCAGTGACATGTGCTTGGTGGAAGGTGTATGTCATTAATCCATGAACTGCATCTTGCCGCCACAGCTGTTCTGAGGTGCTCTGCAATGTACAGCTCCAGTGTTAGGTTGAAAATTTAATTTTCCATGCTTTTGGGGGGGCAAATTGTTGATGAATACCTTGAAATATGTCATATGGAGGTATCTAGAGCCTTTACAGCAGCTCACAGCTTACCCCACGCACACCTCATTTTGTCATTGTTTGGTAAGATGGAAGGTCAAGGTCCAGCCTACCAAACTTTAAAAATCCACCATGGCCACACCAAGGCAGTAGGTTGTGGCAACTGTGATCCACTCACTTAATATAGGGCTGCCTACCTCTTTCTTTTTTTCTGTGTCTACCCTCCTCTCTTCATTTTTCTTCCATCTTTTCTGCCACTTTTTATTAGTCTTCTTTCCATTTCTGGTGGCTTTACATTGAACGACAAGCCTAATGGTTTCCTGTAAGCCAAAAATTCAGTTATAATGCCAGGTGGTAATCATATAACCAAGCCATACACATATTCCCTGCATGAAGAGTAGACTGTAGCACCAGTTATGCAGGGCAGTACTCCCAAGGTGGAAGGAAAGCTGATGACAGGGAGAGCTAGAGCTCCCGTTTCATCAGCCCTCGGGACTAGTTCCCGACCATCCCCCTTTCCTGAACTTTTTCGTCTCAGTAACACAGAGAGTAGGCCAGCATGCTCTCCAGTACAAGTTTCTCTAACTGTCAGCACCAAACTACATGCACGCTACACATTATACTGTACTTCCTTTTCAAAATTTGACAAAAATGGCGATGAAGAACCATGCCTCGGAGTCCCTGGGGGGGAGGGGACCATAAATGCCCCTACCATCTGCCCCTCTCCCGGTGACAACTCTAGGAGCTGCCTGAAACCACTCTCTGACTCACTCCTTCTTCATTTCTGCAACATTCACGGCCTTTCCTCTAATTTTCGCTCTGTTGAGCACCACCTCTCCTCTAAACCTCACCTTCTCTTCCTCACAGAGACTTAGCAGTCTGAGGCAACTAACAGCAAACCCTTTTCTGTATCCTCCTACTTTCTCTATACTCATTTCAAAGCCAAAGGTGGCTGTTGTGTATATGTACGCAATGATCTATCTTGCTCTCGTGTTCCTTAACTTGATTCTTCTGAATTCTCTACTCTCTGGCTTCAGCTCTCCTGTCATTCTCTGGCTAAATATATCTGTGCTGTTTACTTATCTCTTAATTCTACTGACTATCAAAAATTCTTTGACTATCTTACTTCTATGATGGAACACATTCTATCCATTTCTCCTTTCTCTGAAATCTCCATTCTAGGAGATTTCAGTGTTCACCACCACCTTTGGCTTTCCTTTCCTTTCACTGATCCACCTTGTGAACAAGCCTACATCTTTTGTATCCTTAATGACCTAGAGCAGCTTGTATAGCACCCTACACATATCCCAGACCACCTTGGAGAGAGTTCAAACATACTTGACCTTTTCCTAACAACTAATCCTTCTGCTTACACTGTTAATCTTTTCTCTCCATTGGGCTCCTCCGATCACAACCTTATTACCTTAACCTGTCCTATCGCTCCGGTACGGCCTGTGGACCCTCCAAAAAAATGCAGTCTGTGGCACTTTGGAGCTGCAGATTGGGAGGCCCTGAGGCAGTACTTCTTTGATTTTCCTTGGAATGATTACTGCTTCCATGGCCGGGAGCCATCTGAGTGTGCCTTGCACATTACGGAGGTTATTCTCTCGGGCATGGAAGCATACATTCCTAATGCAAGAAAACCTTGGTTTAATCACGCTTGTTCTAATGCTGTCCGCAACAAGGAGAGGGCCTGTAAGAGGTACCGGAGCCAACCCACCCCTGAATCACGTCTTTTTTATATTTCTGCCCAGAATCATGCTAAGTCTGTTCTTCACTCTGCAAAAAATAATTTCATCCATGCTAAATGCTCTCAACTCTCCAACTCAAATTCTTCTTGCTCCTTCTGGCACCTTGCCAAAAACCTTTCTAACAACTTTACCTCATCATCCTTCCCTCCTCTTCTCTACTCTGATGGCTCTGTAGCTATTTCTTCTACTGATATAGCAGATCTCTGCTCAGACTTTCTCCTCCAATTCCACCTTAGACGATTCCGGTGCTGTTCCTCCATCACTTCCACCCTCTGACCTCCTCATGGCTGATATTAAAATTTCTTCAGCTGATGTATTTTCTGCCATCACTGACCTCAGTACTAACAAGACGTATGGGCCTGATGGAGTCTCTCCTGTAGTCCTCAAGAACTGTGCTTCCCTGCTTACACCCTGCCTAGGTAAACTCTTTCGCCTTTGTCTGTCAACTTGTACCTTTCCTTCCTGCTGGAAGTTTGCTCTCATTCAGCCAGTCCTAAAGAAGGGTGACCATTCCCAACCCTCTAACCATTGCCCAGTTGCTTTAACATCCTGTGTCTCAAAAGTTTTCAAGTCAGTTCTTAACATAAAAATCTTAAAGCATCTTTTCTGTCACAACCTTCTTCCTGATCATCAGTATGGGTTCCATCAGGGACTCTCCACTGGAGACCTTCTCACCTACCCTTCAGACTCCTGGTCATCCTCCTTTCGGGACTTTGGCGAAAGCTTTGCCATTGCACTTGACATCTCAAAGGCTTTCGATCAAGTCTGGCACAAATCTTTAATTTCCAAACTGCTCTCTTACTGTTTCTATCCATCTATCTGTGCATTCACCTCTAGCTTCCTTTCTGGTCGTTCTGCAGCCGTTGTTGTAGACGGCCATCGTTCTTCTCCTAGACCTATCAACAGTGGTGTTCCTCAAGGCTCTGTTCTATCACAAACTCTCTTCCTTTTATTCATCAGTGACCTTCTAAGCAGTACATCTAACCCTATCCACTCATATGCTGATGATTCCACCCTTCACCTTTCCATTTGGTTCTCGCAACGTCCATCTCAGCCGTTACTTCAACAAACAAGGGATGAGGCTATGGCATACCTAATGTCTGACTTGGCTCGTATCTCTGATTGGGGTAAAAATAATCTTGTTGTTTTTAATGCATCAAAGACTCAGTTCTTACACCTATTAACCCGACAAAATCTTCCACAGGATTACCCACTAATGCTTAATAATGTCCAGCTCAGTCCTGCATCATCCTTGAACATGCTTGGGGTTTCATTCACTCAGGATTTATCTTGGATAGAACGTATTACATCTCTTGTGAAATCTGCTTCCAAGAGATTAGTTGTGCTAACCTGACTCCGAACTTTCTTTACCCCTGCACAATTGTTAACTTTGTACACGAGTTTTATTCGCCCCTGTGTGGAGCACAACTCTGATGTGTGGGGAGGCTTCCCACTTGCAGCTCCTCTCAAAGGCTTTTCATCTCATTAATTCTCCTCCTCTTACTGATTCCCTTCAACCTCTGTCTCTTCGCCGCAGTGTTGCATCTTTATCTCTTTTTTTTATTGCTACTTCAAAGGTCACTGATCCTCTGAGCTATCTGCTTGCATCCCTCCACCTCTATGACGGGCATGTAGCACCTGTCTAGCAACAAACTCTTATCCCTTTTCTGTCCAATTCTCTAATGCAAGAGCTAACCGTTACTCCCAGTCCTTCATTTATGCAACTGGTCAACTCTGGAACTGTCTTCCTCTGTCTGTATTCCCTACATCCTAAGATCTCCAGTCTTTCAAACGCGGTGTGTCCAGGCATCTCGAAATGAACAGATCTTGAATTTGGCTCTCTTTCGTATTCTATCTATCTATCTATTGCCAGACGCCTTAATCCTGCACGGGGTGGCCACAAACAAATCGCCTCCATGTCACTCTGTCCCCTGCCATTTCACTACCACGCTCCCAACTCACACCCCCCTCTCTTATATACCTCTCCACTCCATCCCTCCATCTCATCCTCGGCCTCCCTCCTCCCTCTTGCCCCCTCCACCTCACTCACATACACTCTCCTCGTCAGTCTTTCACTCTCCATCCTCTCCACATGCCCAAACCACCTTAACGTGTTTCTCCTAACGCTTCGCAACACGTCCTCAACCACACCACAACGCTCTTTCACTTCCTCATTTGTTAGTCTGTCTCTCCATGTGACTCCACATGCTCCTCTGAAATAACTTATTTCCACTGCTCTCACTCTTGACTTCTGTCCTTCCAACAGGGTCCAAGCTTCACTTCCGTATGTCAGAGTTGGTATCACAATACTGTCATGTAACAACTTTTTCACTTCATGCTCCTTCCAACAGGGTCCAAGCTTCACTTCCATATGTCATAGTTGGTATCACAATACTGTCATGTAACAACTTTTTCACTTCCATGCTCACCTCCCTGTTTCTTATCACTGCTTTCAACGAACCAGCAACCTTCCTTCCCTGCTGCACCCTTTCGAGCACTTCACCCTCCAGACTTCCATCCTTACTCATCACACTGCCCAAGTGTGCTGGGCCAACTCCGAGCTTTCTTTACCCCTGCACAGATGTTGACCTTGTACACGGGTTTTATTCGCCCGTGTATGGAGTACAACTCTCATGTGTGGGGAGGCTCCCCACATGCGGTTCTTCTCAATAGGGTGGAGTCAAAGGCTGTTCGTCTCATTAACTCTCCTCCTCTTATTGATTCCCTTCAACCTTTGTCTCTTCGCCGCACTGTTGCTTCTTTATCTCTCTACTATCGCTACTTCAATGGTCACTGTTCCTCTGAACTGTCTGCTTGCATCCCTCCACCTCTTCGACCGGCACGTAGTACCCGTCTAGCAACAAACTCTCATCCTTTTTCTGTCCAACTCTCTAATGCAAGAGTTAACCGTTATTCCTAGTCCTTCATTTATGCAACTGGTCAACTCTGGAACTGTCTCCCTCTGTCTGTATTCCCTACTTCCTATGATCTCCAGTCTTTCAAACGCAGTGTGTCCAGGCATCTTGAAATGAATGGTTCTTGAATTTTGCTCTCTTTTGTATTGTTTTTACCTTTTCTTGGAAGGAACAGTATGCGGGCCCATGGTCCTTGGTTCCTTCTTCCTTGCATAAAAAAAAAAAAAAAAGTACTTAAATTCACTCACATTCTCCTTATCCTTCCCATCCAATCTCACTGTACATTCACTGGCTTCACTTCTCTCGAAGACCATCACTTTACTCTTCCCTACTTTCACCTTTAGATTCCATTTCTTTCATATTGTTTTTGCTTTTTCTTGGAAGGAACAGTATGCGGGCTCATGGGCTTTGATTCCTTCTTACTTGCATTTTAAAAAAATATAAAAAAAAAGTCAATAAGCGGGTTGGCAGAGGGTTAATACTCCTCCCCATAAAATAGCTAACTCAAAGACAAACAGCCACTCCTTATGGGATCATGGCGTTTGGCTATTCTGTAGAGAGATAGAAGGACACACCAAGGCAGGTACTTTGTAGATTTTGAGCCACACAATAGTTATGCGTACACTGTGCCATGTGGTACTCATAAAATTAATTTGTGATGAATATTCTTGGTAGCTTCATTTTTGCATAAGTGCAACCTTCAAAATAAAGAAAATATCCAAGCTTCTTATGGCATAACTATGGCAGATATTGACCTGAAACTTTGGACTTCCATGCTGCAGCATGCTCTCTTTAATATTATGATATATGCATAAAACTGGTCTTTGGAAAAAAAATAATTCATTTATTCATCATCTAATCTTGTGCCCCCCTATGAGAAGCGTTGGAGCCCGGGGCTTGGCAAGTTGGTCCTGACATTTAAGATGGGAGTGACCAGCCTTACTCATCCCTGAGTGACATTACATGAGCAGTGAACCCAAACCATCCCTTGGATATAAACCTGCACCAGTCCAGTCCAGTTGTAGAGCCTTAATTACCCACTAAACCACCAGGCCCCATAGTTTGATTATATGGTTAATACCCAGCATACTAAATGATTTCCTGGTGTACAGGAAACCTTTCGGCTTGTCAGTCAGTGTAGATTCGCCCATAGGCAGAAGGAAGGCGAAAGTATGAAGGAAAGAAAGACAGGGGAGGGAGTGTAGAGTCACCCATAGGCAGAAGAGAGAGGAAAGAATGAAGGAAAGAAATACAGAAGAGGAAAGAAGGAAGAGAGGAAAGGGCAGTCACCTGAGAGTGGCACTACATCGAGTGAGTGGATGGTGAGCACCCCCACCTATATACAGTAGAACCTCCTTTTTCTGGCATCAATGGGACCAAGGGTTCTGGATAAGGGAAAGTGCTGGAAACAGGAAGATGAAATTATAATTACTCACGGGATACCCATAAATATTTAAAAACTCGCAAAATTCAATTCTGATTACTTACATCCCAAATACAAGGTGAAGTGTGTTTATCCTAGTGTGCTAGTACTGGTGGAGTGTTGGTTGTCAGGTAAATAACTTCACTTTCTACAGTTCACTTTATTCATTGTTACATTGCACAATGAATGAAATGCTTACATCTGTGGTACACTTACATAGACACTTATATCTTTACTTAAAACAAGTTATGCATTAGTGTAGGGCCTTTAGCACTTATCAATATCAATCTAATCGTTGGCGACTTCTTCTACTGAATCAGCCGATAGCAGAGATGCTGTGTTCGGTTGCAATGGTTGAGAGACTAAAGGGGTTACCCTCATAAAATCTCGTATGTCTCACTGCTTACAATTCTTTCCTCTCTGCAGCAAAAACTCATTTTGAATGCAGTGAAGAGACATAACATCATGAGCGCTCATGTGCGTGCACTGGTCTGCAAACTTGATAAACACTGACAGGCCTTTCGCAGCATCTCTCCATGACACTTTCGGCTCCGGTTCTTCCTCTTCCTTGCTCTCAGCATCATTTGACTTATTTTTATCAATCACTGATGCAGTGATTTCATTATCATTAAGCGGTAATGTCACTGGTTCATCATTATCAATGTCAACCTACTCCCCTAATGGATCATCACTTAACTTGAAGTGTTGTACCCCCCAGTCTCTCATAGCTCCGATACAACAGACTCTTTTTTACCAGTTCCAACCTTCAGCATGATGAATAAATAAGTCTTTCACTGGTTACAATGATGACGTGTGCAAGGAGGTATCATACAAACAAATGTCGGGTTGACTGCTGGACTACCGGAGGGTGCTTTGGCGGCCGGGGGAGCAAATACAACCACGAGCTGTAATTTTAAATTGCATATTTACATATAATGTATGTATATTTTTTCCTTTTTTTCTGTTTTATTATTAACTGTGTTATTATAACAAATATACCGGTTACGAGACATTGCCACTAATGGGGTTGCCGGAAAAAGGAGGTTCTACTGTATATACTGTATCCATATGTTTTCTGTGGTTCAAAATTACTGAACTTCAAAGCACTGTAACAGCTAAACTGTGGCATATATCAAACTGAGAACTGATATACATATACAGTAAGACCTCACTATAACGGACTAATTGGGGCCCAAGCCAGTCCGAAAAATGCGAAATTCCGATAAAAGCGACATCCAGACTTCTATCTATCTATCTATTGCCAGACACCTCAATCCCGAACGGGGTGGCCACAAACAAATCGCCTCCATGTCACTCTGTCCCCTGCCATTTCACTACCACGGTCCCAACTCACACCCCCCTCTCTCATATACCTCTCCACTCCATCCCTCCATCTCATCCTCAGCCTCCCCCTCCCTCTCGCCCCCTCCACCTCACTCACATACACTCTCCTCGTCAATCTTTCACTCTCCATCCTCTCCACATGCCCAAACCACCTTAACGTGTTTCTCCTAACGCTTCCCATCACGTCCTCAACCACACCACAACGCTCCTTCACTTCCTCATTTGTTAGTCTGTCTCTCCATGTGACTCCACATGCTCCTCTCAAATAACTCATTTCCACTGCTCTCACTCTTGACTTCTGTCCTTCCAACAGGGTCCAAGCTTCACTTCCATATGTCAGAGTTGGTATCACAATACTGTCATGTAACAACTTTTTCACTTCCATGCTCACCTCCCTGTTTCTTATCACTGCTTTCAACGAACCAGCAACCTTCCTTCCCTGCTGTACCCTTTCGAGCACTTCACCCTCCAGACTACCATCCTTACTCATCACACTGCCCAAGTACTTAAATTCACTCACATTCTCCATTTCCTTCCCATCCAATCTCACTGTACACTCACTGGCTTCACTTCTCTCGAAGACCATCACTTTACTCTTCCCCACATTCACCTTTAGATTCCGTTTCTTACACACTCTCCCAGACTCATCTACCAAGCCTTGCAGCTCCCCTTCGTCTTCACTCAACAACACAGTATCATCTGCAAACAACAGTACAGGTAGTTTCCAAACACTGCCCTCTCTCACTAGGGCCGCTCCAACATCCACTGCCCGACCTTGTATCTCTTTTATAACCCCATCCATATACAGATTGAACAACCATGGAGACATGACACATCCTTGTTTCAATCCAACCTTCAAATGGAAAGATTCACTCAGTTTGCCATCCACACGCACTGCAGCCTTAGCCCCCTCATACATACTCTTCACTGCCTTCAACAACTTCCCATCCACTCCATATATTCTTAGTACCTTCCACAAACCTTGTCTATCCACCCTGTCATATGCTTTCTCCAGATCCATGAAGCTGCATACAACTTCTTGCCCTTCTCTAGAAACTTTTCCACTACTGATCTAAGAATGAATATCTGGTCTACACAACCTCTTCCAGACTTCTATCTATCTATCTATTGCCAGACACCATAATCCTGTAAGGGGTGGCCATTTGACTTTGAGTTATTTTTTTTTTTTTTTTACGGGGAGGGGCACTAACCCTGCACCAACCCACTTGTTGACACGTAGGGAGCACGTATGGTTTGGTTATATGGTTACCACCCAGCGATGTAAATGGTTTCTTGGCTTGCAGGAAACCATTTGGCTTGTCACTCAATGTAATGCCACCTGTAAAGGAAAGAAAAGCAGTAAGAAGTGACAGGAAATATAGGAGAAATAGGAAGAAAGGAGGGCAGGCACAGAAAAAGAATGATAAAGGCTAAGGAAGAAGTAGGCAGCACTACATCAAGTGAGTGGCCCTGCTAATCTGGACTTTTTCCGATATATCAGACATTAGTCCGGATTGCATCAGTGGTTTTCACCACCATTGCAGTATTGTACTGTGTTATACCTTCACTACATTAATCAAATGGTATAATAATACTGTACGGTGCACTGAAAAACATGTCTTTTACTTGTCTTATTGTGGTGAACATAGCTGAAGTGGTCAGGCAGTCCGGACTACTTTCTGGCTTTATCGGACTTTTTCCGATATATAGGAGTTTAGTTCGGTAGCTCCTCGAGTCAGATAAAAGCGAATTCCGGTCTATTGAAGTCCGTTATATCGAGGTTTTACTGTACTTTTAAAACATCCTCTCTTAATTGGATAGGCAAAAATTAATATAGGAAACTTTATTTTATTTATATATTTATTTGTTCATCATCATCATCATCTGGACCTCCTTTCCCATCCTAGGGCAGGGTGAGGAGTAGCAACGTCCAGACATCCCAAATTTGCGCATTCCAATGGGCCATGGTTTCATTCACTCATCATTCAAGCCCCCAGAATCCTGGCTCTATCAGATACACCAAAAACATTCACCACATTTTGTAGCTTCACATAAAGGTTGAAAAGGGGTGTAAAAACCCCTGATCATGCACTTCTTCTTGCAACATTCATCCAGCCAGCTCGATCTCTTGTCAGTTCCCGAGCCTCAGCGACTTCCAAACTTCTTTTCCTCACACACTCATCCACCATATCTCTCCACCTTCTCCTTGGCCTACCTCGCCTCCTCCCTCCTTCAAATTTGCTCAGATACACCTTTTTCACCACTCTGTTGTTATCCATTCTCTCCACACGACCATACCATCTCAGTACACTCTCTTCGATTCTGGTGTCCACCGACTTCCTTACTCCACATCTTTCACGAATCACATTATTTCGTATCCTGTCCACCCTCTGTACTCCACATACATTTCTCAGCAGTCCCATCTCCACTGCTGTTACTCTTGATTTTTCATTTTCATGCCACACCATAGTCTCACATCCACATATTAAAGTTGGCACTAACACTTCTTCATGTAAGCCTCATGCAGCTGCAACACTCAAGCCTCTGTTTCTTATCAAGGCCTTCATTGCACCAGCTGCTTTTCTTCCTTGTGTCACTTGACTTTCAACTTCTTTTGCACATTTTCCTCTCTGTTCTGTCACTGTACCCAGGTATTTGAACTCTCTCACCAATTACAGTGTCTCTCCATTCACTGTGACTTCGCACTGGGAGTCACCTTCTCTCTCAGTAACCATCACTACTCTTATCTACATTTACTCTCAGGGCACGATTGTAAAGTCATTCTTTATGTATTCTCATGCAGTACACACCGAGAGGGTCAAGGGAAACAAAGAAACAAAACTATATACATTTATTTACAATTAAAATTAAATACTCACAATTCATCAGAAACAATATTAATAGATCATTCCCAGGCCTCTTCCCAGACAAAAGAAAGCAAGATAAACCTCGTTAATATTCTCCGGGAGATTTAGTAGAGTCCTATATTGGAGAATAAGCAAGTAACACCAGGCACGGGGTCAAATGGAAGTTGTGGCCTTGCATACACCAGGTACAGTCTTCATGGTGGAAGATGTGCCAAACACAAGACATGGTCAGTAGTGGAAGTTGGGATGGTGAACCCACGTTCATTGCCTGGGCACAAAGTACCGAGCCACACCACAGGGAACTTAGATGACCTGGGAAACCTCTTGTCCTAACTTGAATGGATCCCTCTCTGGCCCGGCCCTCGGCAGGAGGAGGATCCTCAACCAAGAAAACATCAGTATAAATAATTGAAATCATACACTTAAATATTTAAACAAAATGAAATTTACATATATACACCACGCATAAATATAATACAAGTACTAATCCCATCAGCTAAAAGAAGTATAATGAAGTATCCCTTTACCTCGTTGCCTGTTGCTTCAAAGTAGAGTGAAGAGAATGGCTCACCTAACCCCCTTATATAGAGGCAGAATGAGGCCTCAGTACACCAAGCAACGAAGCAGTGAAGCCTTAAATTGTATTTCAAAGCATTTGAACCTAATCTCAGCAACTAGCAAGTGAAGCTTTGGAAAAAAATGAAACATGAATACCACAAAACAAGTAACTAAACTGCTTTTATACAAACACATACACATACATACTCTATATATACATACACATATATATACATACACATATATATACATATTTTATCTCCAAATAAATCCAGATAAATAGATAATAATCCCAAACTGAGAAAATTAATTTACTGGATAGCCCTTACAATGATGTTTACAGACATCAGCAAAACTTTGCACTAGTATACTGAGTTCTTGTCCGGTATTTGCAAGCAATACTGCATCATCAGCATACAACAAATTTGAGATATTCCATCCATCACCATTCATTACCATCACCATCCCTCTCTCTATTACTCGTGTTTTTACTTCTCTTATCACCCCATCCATATATATATATTGAACAACCATGGGGACATCACACAACCTTGCCACACACCCATACCGATCATGAATCATTCACTTAGATGTCCATTGACCCTTAAACATGGTTCACTACCATCATAAAAACTCTTGACGGCACCTAGCAGCTTACCATCTACACCGTACATTCACATAACTTTCCACAATCCTTCTCTGTCTACTGTGTCATATGCTTTTTCCAGATCCATGAATGCCATAAACACCTTATGGGCCTTCTCAAAGCCTTCTCTGCTATCTGTCTCACTGCAAATATTTGATCCACACATCCTTTGCCACTCCTAGAGCCACCCTGTTCATCACTCACTAGGACTTCTGATATCTCTCTTACTTTCTCTATAATAATTCTTCCATATACCTTCCTTACCACATTCATTAAACTTATGCCACGATAATTCTTCCACTCACTTCACTTTCCTTTATTTTGGTACAGGGGTACAATCACAGCCTTTTTCCACTCTGCTGGCACAACTTCACTCATTGATGCCTTCTTACATATCTCCAACAAGCACTTCATTCCACTCTCTTGACTACACTTAATCATCTCTGCATACACCTCATCAACCCCAGCTGCTTTCCCATTTTTCAGCCGCTTCACACCACTTCACCTGTGCAAGTGTCACGTCTCCTGGCACTTCATTCCTTCTCTGCACACCCCCAAAACCAATCATGTTTACAGCTGCTCTGCTCTCTATGTTCCCATTCATCAGGCTTTCAAAATATTCTTTCCATCTGGTCCTTACTTCATCCTCTTGGGTTAATAATCTACCACCTGCATCCGTCACGCCATCACATTTCTTTCCACTTTCACTTCTACATTTCCACACCTCTTTCCAGAATAACTTCCTATTTTCAGAGTAGTTTGCATTCGTTTTTCTTTGTAGATCATCATTTACCTCCTTCTTTTTCCTCTTTACTAGTCTCTTTACGTGCTTCTTGCTGTGAATATATTCAGTTATTTCAACTGAACCCCTGTCCTGTAACCACTTGAGCCACTTCTTCCTCGTTTCCTCCAGCGCTCTCTTAACCTCATCATCCCACCATGCCGTACCTTTCTCCTTCGTTGTTACTCTTGCCACACCACACACTTTATTTACATTTTATGCATGATGTGCACTTTGGGTTTCTAGCCTGCTGCATTTTATGGGTTAACCAGGTCACCTTTTATTGTGCAATTTTATGCTTACAATAGGCCAGTTGTAAAAGCAAAGCCTATCAGTTTTTCAGCCTCTCAGTCTTTATATCATTACAGTTTGTGAACACAGTCTTGGTACCCAAGCCACCCTTTGTTATTCAACATTATGCACACAGTAGGCATATGGTTATTATCAAAGCACTGATATTCTAGGTTCTCAGTCCCACCCCCCTCTGGGATTAATCCATCTGTATTGAGATAGATAGATAGATAAGTAGGTCCCACTTTCACCCCCCTACAGGTCATGGTTTACGAGTGCTGTTTCTTAGTTATCTGTATATTTTCTGTTGTTGCATCCTGATATGAAATATAGCCTTAAGAATGACACCATGTACAAAGACAACAAACTCATATCACTTTACCGTGAAAAGAAAGTGCTCCCAGTCAAGGACCACAAGAGCAAAGGAGAAACACAGTTCATGTCATCAGCACAATTCCTTCCTTCCTAGTTCATTTTATACTGCCCCGTGCCCTACCACAAGCAAGCAAAATGTTATGAACATCCCAGCACAGCACAAAATACCTTAAGAATGTTCCCCAACCACCACCCAACTCTGCACATCATTGTCACCACAGCCATCCAGACCCTTCAGACAGAGGTCATTCTTCAGGAACCCCAACCAGACTTTTATCTCACAGATGGTGCAGGAGTAATCCAGGACAGTGAGAACAATGGCTTGGGTGCTTTCCCTGAGTGAGGGCACTACCATAGTAAATGTGGGGAGGTATTGCATTTTTAATTTCGTTTTATTTTATTTATTTTTTGAATACAGAGGGACTGGATGTTTGCATGGTTAAAAAGTCATATGGAGGTAATGGACACATCTGGTCACTGCTGGTACAGGGAGTGTGATGTTTTCCTTTATTGTCAAAGCCTGGTTAATCCAGCAATGCCAGTGGGATTTCCTTGGGATAATGGTAGACTTAAAAAGTTTTCACTTTGCATAAAAACCTATATGTGAGGGGATTTTAACATTCTTTGCTGAACAGTGGAGTTCTTGGTCACCCAGTCTGCTTTCCTCCAACTCAGAAGTGCTAGATGTTAGTTACAAGTTGGCTTGAGCCATCTCTCTTTGGATGCCTGTAGTCTTCCTGAAAAGGAAATGTTTTTGGCTAAACAAAAATTCATTTTTCTAGAGAAGGTAAGATAATGCTCTTCAGTCAGGTAGCTTTGTTGTGTCCAGTTCAGCATATTTTGGTAAGATTGTTGTGTTTAGTTCATCTCTGGCCTTCATTCATTTTGTTTCTAAAGGCTCCAGTATGTGTGCAAGCATCAGCCTTGGTCACCTAATGCCAGCTCACCTTGCTGCTTGATTTCTTGCTGTCTCCCTATTCAGTCCCTTATCCATGAGGCCATGCTGTGACCCCGTCTTAGGTCTTTTTTGGTCTGTCTCTCGCATCCCTACCCTCGATGTTCACACTTCTCACCTTCCACACCAAATTGTCATCATCCATCCTCCCAGCATCCCCAGACCATCTCAGTGTACCTCTCCTCATCACCACATAAGTATATTTAGGTCCCATCCTTCCTCTCAACTCTTCAATCACAAACCTAACCCCCCTCAGGCCTCTCATTCAAGGATGCATTACACATTATCATTTCTGTATGTTTGAACCTACAAGTATCCTCCTACTTTATTGCCCTGGTTTCACTACACTACTGTATAACATTACACTCCTATCATTTGGTGCATACAAGGATCCCTTAGCATGGTGGGAGAATCCTCTCAGTGTCGGGTGAGGCAACAGCTCCTGAACTTCCTCCAATCACTCCTTACCCGAGCCACCTACATAATTTCAACTTTGTTCATTATCAGTGTATTTGCAGAATTTTGCAGTACAGCTGTAAAGATGTTCATAGC
This sequence comes from Birgus latro, assembly GCA_018397915.1. Lineage (NCBI taxonomy): Eukaryota > Metazoa > Arthropoda > Malacostraca > Decapoda > Coenobitidae > Birgus > Birgus latro. The sequence continues at coordinate 5,697 of JAGKTI010007967.1, read as the reverse complement.
ATATTCAGATGATAATGCAGGATTGGAAGATCCAAAGCTAATATAAAGGAAAATTAGTTTTGTTTAGGGACCAGAAAATATTTGGTTCAACCACAGTTTAAATCAGTTTTCCCTGAAGTGACAGTTAAAATTGATTTGAACTAACTAGAAGTTTTAAGACACTGTAAAACTTTATGAATTAAGGATTCTAAGTGGATTTAAGGATTAATAGAGGATTAATAGAGGAGTATATTGTTGAGGGTGAAGCTCAGTATTTTGTCAGAGTTGTACAGGTATATCTAATGAAATGTGGCCTTGATTTTTCTACTAGGAATTACGTCCAAAGCCAGGAGATCAGCAAGTAAGCCTCCAGGTACTGGGCAACTTCCTTCTCCTGGCTACAAAACAAAAGGCCAATGCTGAGAGAGCCTTGCAGGAGTTCATGAATCTAGCCAGTCAAGAGAGTTACAAGGACCATGTTGGGGCAATTCTTGGCATGGCCACAGCTTACATGATACTCAAACAGGTAAGAAATACTTGTCAGTTTGTGTAGCATATCTTTTGAGTGGTGAAATGCTCTGGTTTTGCATCTCATAATCATTGCCATAAGCATCAAGATATCTTTACCTTATTTTCCACTATGAAGTATGGGGTGCTTAGAATCCAGAAATGGAAAAGAATAGCACAAAAATAGAACTGTCAAAAGTGCCTGATGTGAAAAGGGTCACTTACTCATTTACTGTTCATTCAAGCTTTATAAATTCATGGCTTCAACCACAAATATCCTTCCTGACATTAATCAGTGGCCCCTTAGATGGGATTGAATGCTCAACTCCTTATCCATCATGGAAAGTACATCTTTCTTTGGAGGATGGTTCTTCCATCCTAACTTAACACAACCCAACCCAACCCAACCCAACCCAGCTGAACCTTACCTAAACTAACATTCCTACTGCAGCCCTACCTGCCCTAATGTACCCAGTGCAGCCTGACCTAACCCAACCTAACTCAGCTTTCCTAACTTATTCCATTCTTACCTAATGTTTGTAACCCAATCCAACCCAACCAAACCAGATCAGACCCAATCCAATCTAATGTAACATTCCAAACCAAATCTGTCCTAACCTAACCTAAATTATTTGGGTCATGGAAAGGGATATGCATATATTTATAAATGGTGAATGGTTGAGTGTTTCTCACTTGGTGTATATGTTATTGCTTGCCCATGGTGATTAAAATCATTGCAAACTAGTTCAGAGTTTATTGAATGGCTGTGAATGGTATGATTTAAATGTAAATGTAGGTATGCCTAAGCTGATGGCTGTTGACAGAGGTGGCTCAATGAGAGTTAAGACTTATGCAGTGTATTGAGGAATCAATTGGAGTGCTGGAGAGACTTATATTGGTGATTGAATATAAGAACACTTGTGAGCTGTAGTTTCTGCTTATCATCTATTTCTTCCCCTGACTGAAAGCAACTTATAGGTAGGGTTTCACATTGGATGAGGGTCTGTCTGTTGATTCAGAGCTTGTATATACTGCCTATTAGTGTGATTATGAACTCTTTCTTGTGCAGTTAGGAAAGCTTTGGTCTATGACCTTAACAGTGGAAAACACATCTTTGTTTGTTGTGAAAACCTCTACTCTGTTCGTGAAAACCTCTACTCTGTTCGCCTTCACTAGTCAGAAAATTGCCATAACTCCTTCTTGAATTCTTGAATACTGAGCTGTAACGAGATTAGCATCAGGACATAGTGCTGGTTGTGAAGAAGTTCTATGAAAGTAAAGCCCTAGTATTGTTTTATTCTCCCTGTGAATTAGGGAAATAAGATGCAAAAGGACAAAAGTTTCTGCCTAGTTAAATGGAATGAACCGTAGATACAACTTTCATCCAGCCAAGGTAGGATTAGGAGGTGGGCAGAAATAGTAACTTGGTAACTGAATGCAGCAGCAGAAAAGAAAACCAGTGTAAATGCATGACAGAAATGGAGAACAGTATGACCGAAGGAAGAAAGGTGGCTGTTGCTATGAAGGCTTTGGTACAAAATGGTGGTCCGAGGATGGAGGCTGCAAGAGGATTCCAAGAAGGTGTGTTAGTGCCCACAGTAACATTAAATGGGTATGAGAATTTGGTATGGCATGAATGTGTAAAGTCAAAAGTACCATAAGTACAGTGGAAATGGAATTGTTAAATGATGTGTGTGGATTGTATATACTGTAGTGGATAGGATAAGAAAGTGATTTTTGAAGCATGTAAAGTAAGAAAGTTTATTGGGAAAAGACTAGAAAAGTTTGTAATGAGATGGTATGGTCACTTAGAGAGAAGGGATATAGATATGGTACTGAAATGGGTACAGTGTGTTTGATTAAGAGTGAAAATGGGAGGTGCAGTAGGCTGAGAGAAAGTGAATGTATTTGATAGTTAAGTGTGTGAGAAAGCATGGCATAAGAAATGATGACTAGGGGCTGAAATATGTGGGTGAATCACAGGTATTTATGGAGAAACAAATGAGAAGGGTTTGGCATCCACCTGTTGTGTGTGTGTGTGTGTGTGTGTGTGTGTGCTAGTTTCAGCTCTGCCTCCAGCACATAACATGTCTCCCAAATAACAAAGTTCTTCCACACACTCAAGAAACTCACAGCAGATTCAGTCCTTTCACGGCTGACAATCTCCATCTTCTCTCCCCGACACACCGCACATATGAAATCAGCATTATTTTGCAGTCTACTTCTGATCCCACCACATATCTTATGTTCCCACTTATCACAGACACTGCACAAGATGGAATTACTTCCCACACCCTTATGGCATTCTGCACATGGCAACTTTCCCTCTTCTTTGACAGTACTGCCACCATCCTTAGATACCATCACTTTCGTTTTATCTGCATTTACTCTTAAGCCCTTGTGACCCATACCATCTTTCCACTTCCTAAATCTTTCCTCCACCTCCCTTTCATTCTCTGCAATCAACACCAAATCATCAGTATACAACATCTCCCATGGGAATCCATTTTTGAAGCCATATGAGAGGGCTTCAAGTACCATAATAAACAACAAAGGGCTCAAAACTGACCTCTGGTGTACACCCACATTCATGAAAAACTCATCACTCAAATCTCCATTTACACTTACCTGGGTGCGAGCACCTATATACATACCCATAATGAAACTAACCAGCCACTCCTCGATTGCAAGCTTTCATATTGCCCACTTCACCATTTCTCTAGGGACTCTGTCAGATGCCTTCTCCAAATCAACAAAAACAGAGTACAGTTCCCATTTCTTTCCTGTATATTTTTCCTGAAGCTGCCAAACAATGAATATGGCATCAGTGGTCCCTTTGTCTGGCATACACCCAATAATCACTCTTTCTCTAATCATACCTTCTAAAACTCTCTCCATTACCTTCATTAGTTAGTCTAAAAGCTTTATGCCTTTATAATTTCCTCTTTCCAGGGCATCACCCTTCCACTTGTACATATTTACAGTTACACTCTTCAGGTAATCATCTGGGACAACACACCCATATATAAAATCGTATTTATGAGGTCAGTGACTAACATCACTCCTGTATCGCCTGAGGCTTTCAACATTACAGCAGTCTACCCAGACACACCTGCTGCCATCCCCACTTGCATGCTGCCTATTACCTTGTTTACTGTAGCAGAGTCAATCAAAGGCCAAGGGCCGGATACTGGATCTGCTGGTTCCAAACCTTTCCTGTCCCATTCAAACTCCTAATTCAACAACTGGGTGTAATACTTTCTCCATGTGTCTTTAATATCCTCACTGTTCACCACCACCCTTCCTTCATCATTCTCCACACACTGCTTACCTATGATATCCCTATTCTCCCTTTTCATCTGATTTGCCACTTTAAATATCATGTTCTTCCTTTCCACACAATTTAGGTTATCAGTTAAAAGTCTCTCTGACTCAGACTTCGCCCTCTAAACCTCTTTTCTAGCCCTAGCCCTACGCTTGGGGGCCAAATATTCCTTTTTGTTACCACCCTTCTTCCATTCCTGGAAAAGTCCTCTTTTCTCCTTAACTGCAGCTTCTCCACCCTTATCCCACCACCAAGTTACTTTATGTCTTGGTGGGCCTCTTGTCCATCCACATACCAAATCAGTAATTCTCAAGATGTTGCCCTTGAAGGCTCTGTACTGCTTATTAACACTTCTGTCAACATCTCTTTGTTCAGCCATCATTCTGCCCATCTCGGTATAGAATGCATCCCTTACTGTTTGGTTTTTCAGCTTGCCTGTTTTTCACCTAGGTGCATAGGTCTTCTTTTTCATCACCTGCTCCTTTAGCACAATGTCACTTATCAATAACCTGTGTTGCTGCACACACTCCTCACTCGCTATAAGTTTAACATCCCTTACTAACCTCCTATCAGCCCTTCTGACCAGGAAATAATCTACCTGGCATCTATTTCCCTCAGACTTGTATGTAATCAACCTACTCTCTTCCTAAAATGTATGTTGCACATAATCATGTTCATTGCCTCTCTAAATTTGAGTATCCTTTCCCCTTCCTCATTTCTTGTAGCATATGCACATCCCCCATGTATTCCTTCATATCCTTGAACTGCTTTGCCTACATGACCATTTAAGTCCCCTCCCAAAACAACAATCTCATCCTCCTCCACACCACTTACTACACGTATTAAGTCATCCCAAAATCTATCCTTCTCTGTCTCATCCAAGCCTGCCTGTGGAGCATATGCCGATATATAAATACTGTACTGTATGCGTATTGTAGATGTATATGCTTGTGAGGTGGAGCTAGAAATATGAAACCTTGTCAGATGTGTGAATGATTGCATAACCCATTTCACTGGGTATGTGGTTGGTAGTTTTTTTTTTTTTTTCACGCTTTGTACTTTCTTTGTAGATCCTACCTTACCCAGTACTTTTTATCAACAATTATTGGTATGATTGATGATGATATTTTTATTTATATAATTTTGCCACATACAGCAGTTTGATAGTGCTGTGTTTTTAATGCCATAATATACATCAGTACTTGCTTTACAGACTCCTCGTGCAAGAAACCAGCTGAAACGTCTCGCCAAAGCTGTTTGGAACTTTGAAGATGCAGAGTACTTAGAGCGTTGCTGGCTTCTTCTGGCTGACATATATGTACAAACTGGCAAATATGACATGGCCACTGAATTGTTAAAGGTATGAACATTTGTAGACCCTGCTGTGCATACAGATAAGTGACAAGCATATATCATCCTCTACATCCCATGCAACAGAAATCACTTTGCCTTGCCACCAGGCATTCTGCTCTCTTCTGTGCATTTTTAGCCATTGTTGTCATAAATTTGACCTACATATTGCTTAGCACTCACTGACTTAGCTCACCTTATACAGTATTGTGCAATACTTTTATACACAGGATTGCAGTCTGTATTTTTTCCACTCCACCAGTAGAAAGTTGCTTCAAGCATTAAAACATTTTCCTCAGACAACTCATTTTGGCAGACCAAAAAAGACCTCGGACAAGATCGTAGGGTGTGACCTCAGGGATAAGGAACTGGATAGGGAGGCTACCAGAGATTGAGCACCATGGAAAGCTGCCATTGGATGACCAAAGCTGATGCATGCACATATGCTGGATCCTGTATAAACGATATGAACAGTACTTGTATATATACATGTATATATATATATATATATATATATATATATATATATATATATA
>JAGKTI010007966.1:9822-23559 GCA_018397915.1 Birgus latro | reverse complement strand
ACTACTGTAATTCAACTAAGAAAATCTATTACTAAAAAAAAAAAGAAGCAGGTTATGGGGAAATCTGAAACGCTTTATAAATTTGTACCCATACAGCTGTATTCCCAGGCTTATCTGGATATAAACCCAGTGGACTACAGGCAGAAGCTGCCTTTCAGCAGTCCACCATCTTCCTCTCAGGTGATAAGGCATGGAATTATGGGATGTTTATATATTGCCAGTGGAGCCACATCGATACTGTATTCATGTGCCACCATATGAAGGCACACCCAACAGCACTGGACTGGTTTAATGATATAATATTTTTTTCAGGTGTTTTTGTGACTGTCAGCCATGGAATGGAATGTGCCCACCAAATAGTCAGATACAAGCCAACTGAATAACCAGACAAGCAAATCAACTGGACAGACATCCACAAGAACATCATAAAGGATGACTAGCTGCATCAGCTATCTAGTAAGTCTATGAATGTGATTATGTTTTGTTCTTATTGTGGCCCCACGCCTATTTGGACATGAATCTGGTGGACTGCAGGCTGAGTTGCCCTTCTACAGTCCACCATCCTCTTAATTTGGAATAAGGAGTTGAAGGACGTTTTGTATTTGTTGCAGTCCACCACCCTCCTTTTTTTAATATAAGTTGAGGGATGATTGTATATGTGTGGGGAGGCTTCCCACATACAGCTCTACTCAACAAGGTGGAGTCAAAGGCTTTTCATCTCAACTCTTCTCCTCGTACTGGTTTCCTTCAGCCTCTGTCTCTTCACCACACTATTTTCTATTTCTGCTTCAGTGGCCAGTGCTCCTTTGAGCTGTCTGCTTGCATCTCTCCACCAGTACGATGGGCACATTGCACCCGTCTAGCAATAACTCTTATCCCATTTCTGTCCAACTCTCTAATGCAGAGTTAACCATTACTCTCAATCTTTAATGAAACAACAAGTCAACTCTGGATCTGTCTTCCTCTGTCTGTATTTCTTACTGCCTATGATCTCCAGTCTTTCAAACACAGTGTTTCCAGGCATCTCAAAATGAACGGATCTTGAATTTGGCTCTCTGCTATCTTATTTATTTTTTTTTTTTTGGAGGTAACAATCTTGCTGGCTCCTGGCCTTTGGTTCCTTCTTTCTTACATTAAAAAAAAAAAAAATGGTGCCACCAAATTAAGGCATCTCACCTCGGTGTCTGTCTTTTTATTTTTTTATTTTTATTTTTTTAAACAATAAGTTGATTTATACAAACCAAGGACCAATATCGCATTTTTTTTTCACCACCCTCCTTGCAGGGAGATAGGAAAGGTGTTGAGGGATGTTTGAATAACTAGGCAGCTCCACCAATCACCTACATAAGGGCCACCACATGAAGGGACCTTAGTCTACGTAAAATAAGTCTAGTATGGGACCTTATAATGTGATTTTGTATATGTGCTGCCATCAGGAAATTTTATTCATCTTGGGAACTAGCCCTCATATTGAAGGGAGATTAAATATTTAGCCTGTGACCCTGTGTCCCCCTGTTCTCTTTTTACTCTCAACTTGTCCAAAAATTGTCATCTCCCCTTCTTGAATATTGAGTTGAGGGTGTAGAGTGTTCCCAAACTCTACCTGGCCATTGCCCCAGATGATAATGTTTTTGCTGCCACCAAATATTTTTAATTGTTTCAGACGAAAAGGACTAATATGTAATATATTTTTCAGTTGGCATAGTTGACTGTTAGCTGTGGCAAATTACTGTATTTCAACATAGAAGACTACCTGTATGGAAATTAGATAAATGGGGTTTAGTTCCAGTAGTTCTGTATAGGAATGATCTTGTTAATTACGTATGTATAATGAATATGTGTATTGTGTTATTTATATGTATGAAAACAAGAGTTGGTGACGTTGCAGAGACACTAGAGAGAAGACAGGTTGACACTGCTGTGGGGAGGAAAAAGGTCAAGATGGTGATGATGATGATGATGAGTATAGTTTTCGCCCCAGAAGGGTGGTTAAGGCTGATTTCTTTCTTTGTATTTAATGGCAGTTTATTTTAGCATATGGTGACTTTCTTTTTTGCCCCTTTATTATGTAAGCCATTGTTGGTGTTTGCTTTATGTAGGTTTTGCTTTTGCCACCCATGGTTCCTCTGACATGTGAACCTGGACCTGGTAGACTGCAGACTGGAGTTTCCCTTCTGCATTCCACCATCCTTCTCTTGGGAACAGGGAGGGAATTGAGGGATAGTTGTAGACCCAGGAGGAGAGCTATCCAATTATATATGTGCCACCACACATGAAGGCATCTCTCTCCAGCATCAGTGTCTGTACTGAAAGGTAGTTTATTCAGGTTTTTTATATTTTATTTATTTTTTGAATTGTTTTTTAAGTCTTATTTCACATTTACAACTCCCAGGTAATTTAACTTTTATCCCCAGATGATAATGTTATTGCTGTCATCAGATAATTTTATGAATCAAAGTTCAGAAGGAAGGAGCTAATGTTTAACATATTTTACAGGTGGTAGTGTTGAATGTCAGCTTTGGAAACTGTCTAGGGAGATGGGGAAGAGAGGAGAAGAAGAAGAATCCCCACTAAAACTGAAACCATTGTGGAAGTTAACCCCACCACCTGCTGCCACTCTTTGGTAAGTGTATGAATGTTCAGTGTGATTGCATTTTGTTTTCATTGTGGCTCTAGGCCCATCTGGATATAACTCTGGTGGAGTGCAACCTGATATTCCCCTTTTCCTACAGTCTTTCCTACAGTCTGTCATCCCCCTTTTGTGGAATGAGCAGGAGGGACATTTGTGTATTAGCGCTTCTGTTCTCCTTCAGTCCACCATCCTCCTTATGTGGAATAGGAAGTTGATGGATGTATTATATTGCTGCCAGTGCATGATGACATCCCTTTGCAGTACCAGAGTGCTTTTATGCCACATCAGATAGAGTCATACAAACCAGGGATCAGGGTCACATTTTGGTGTAGATTTGACTGTGTGTGTGTGTGTGGGTGGGTGGGTGAGGGGTGGGGGGTATATTGATGAGATAAAAATCATTGGATGAATTTTTTCCAGGGAAGTAAATGACAAGTGTTCGGACTGCTTCTGTATCAGGAAAGTTTTTGGATCATCTGATGAGCATTATAAGTTCATATGTGTGAATAGTCATGCCTGTGTGGTGGTATCAGGATTCCAGAGGCTTGAATGATGTGTGGGTGTGTGGCCTGTTTCATTGGACATGCCATTGAGTAGTTCTTCCACTACCATTTAATTTCTTTTTCCTTTGCTATCTCGACCCTGCTGTACCACATGAGGTTGGGACAAAGGCATGGGTTGATGATTTTTATTATTATCATTATTGTTATTATTGTCACTCTTCTTTTCGTTTTTGGTGGTATTCCATTGACAAGCCAAATAATTTCCTGTGAGCCTGGAAGCTATTTACAATGCAGGGTGGTAGCCATCTATCCAATCCATATGTGTTCCCAACTTGTCAGGAAATGGGTTGGGGGAGGGATAGTGCCCCTGCCTGTAAAACAACTACTGTAACTCAGAGACAAATGACCACCCCTTACAGGACTATGGTGTCTGGCTATAGATAGATAGATAGATAGATAGTTATTATTATTATTGTTATTATTATTATTATTATTATTCCAGTATCATCATCATCATCATCATTGTACATTATGTTAGATATGAAGTAGCTTTGCTTCTTTTCCCCAACTTTGAGTAATTGTTGTGGCCTCAGGTTCATCTGAAATGGGAACTCAGTAGTCTGCAGGCATAAAGTTTCCCATCTGCTGCAGTTCACCATCTTCCTTTCTGGGAATAAGGAAGTACTTGAGGGACATTTGCATAACTGGGGAACTGAGCCAGAGAAATGATGTAAACTTGATCAGTTTATCTTAGGCGTTCCGTAATAGTAGTTGCAATCCCAGGCTCACCAGAACATGAACCCAGTGGACTGTGGGCCAGAACTACCCTTCCATAGTCCACCATTCTCCTGTTGGGGGATAGGGATGAGACTGAGAAATGTTAATTCAATCAGGCAGCTCCTCCCTCCCGGTCCAATTGGTGCCACCAGTAGAAGGCATCCCTCTCCAGCACCAATACTATAGGGATTAATTAAGGTGTATATTAAACACCTCTGTAGACAAAGGATGAATTTATCAACAGGTGTGAGAATATCTCCTAAAAACTTGTCATTTTTCCAGGGGCCACCAGTTAGTATTGCCGTTGCTGTTCGTGCAGATGCAGGGGTTGTTGGTGGTGGTAGTGGTTGTGGTGGTGCTACTGCTTCTGCTGCTGGGGTTGCTGTGACTGGTACTCCTGGCATTCCTGCTGCCGCTGCTGGTGCATCTGCTGCAACTTTTGTGTCTTCTGTCTGTGGCCCCTAACCTTTGGGGAAATGCCCTCTGGCTACCCTGAAGATATTCCCCAGAGCCATCCTATAACTGGCCTAGCCACTCCTAGTCCAGCCATCGTCATTTCCAATCTATGCCTTGGACTCAAGCTACAACTACTACTACTACAGATACTACCATCCTTCAGATGTGTGTGAGTTACACATTTTTTTGATTCGTCAACCTTGACTTGGCAGAGATTTTTGTCTTTTGGCAACCTATACCCCATAGGTCAGTTTCAGAATAAAACAATGCTGAATCTCTGCATCCTTTCCATAACACGTCTAAGCCAGTTTAAGGTGGACAGTACTGTATATTTTAACAGTTGCTCCCCTTTAGTTTCCCCGTGCCCCACAGTTCTGTGGGACAAATATCACCAAAAAAAACAAAAATACTTAGAATATTTTTACTGAGAAATTTTGACCCCATCCTTCAGTGGGAAAAGGAGGTTGGGTTGATGATGATGATACTTGATGATACTGATGGATAGGATGATGTTGATAATTGTATTAGCAGCTCCATAACATAAGCCATTAGCCAGGTTGTAGATTATTCTACAATTTTGGTATAAAAACCACCTACTTCACCTAGGTACAGTACTCACTTTACTCCATAGTCAGTGATGATGATGATGATGATGATGACAGCAACAATGGCAATGATGATGATGATGAGGAGGAGGAGAGGGATGCAGTGTCAGGAATCAGTCTCAGACACTATCAGGCTGACAGCTTCTTAGCATCAAAGCATCAACAGTACTCCTCACAGTGTCTATTAAAATCTCAGTCTAGTAAGCCTGTAATACTGTAGTCTTTCTCAACAAAAAGTTCATAACTTTGTTTCCCATTTTTGCGAAGAGACCTGGGACTAACTACTGACTGATATAATACCTTATGGGGTCACATCTAGCTGGAGCAGCTTAACTCCTTACACCACCATGTGTCTCTAGTTGTATGTTACCACCAAGTGTAATAAATTATATCCTGGGTAGCAAGAAGCAACTTGGGTTGTCACTCAGTGTTGTCATGAGATATCCACTTTGATTAGTAGTCATATGAAAACCAGTTTCATTACCTCCTGCTGTCAGCTGAACTGAAAGAAGATATCAATGCCAGATTCAAGTAAAGCAACTAAATTAAGAGACAAATGGCCAGCTGTATTCTGCCGCAGGCTATAAAATGTCTACAAAGACTCCTGTCCTGAGCATGAGCAAAAATATGTTGACACTTCTCTGCCGGCTGTAGCAATGGAACGTGTTTGAAATATTTTATGTGGTATGGACTGCAAACCAAAGTTATTCTTTAGTCCACTGTCTACCTCTAGTGGGATTGTAAAGGAACTGAAGGGTGTTAATATAACCTGACAGCTTCAATATCTTATCATTACCATATGAAGGTATCTGTTCCAAGTGTCAGTAGAATGAGTACAAGAAGAAATGTTATTCGCTTGTCATTTGAGGAAGAGTGATAAATATGAAATACAAGTTATTGTTGGCAGAGTATTGTTGGCATGCTTTTGCACATGCCTGTACATCACAAACAGTAAGTCCTGGTTATATGCCACAGATGCTAAAAAATACTGTGCAGGGTGGTCCGTATAAAACATGTCTGATTCCATGTGTTTTGTCCTTGCTTTTTGGACCATACCTTATCCCATCCTTCCGTGGGATGAAGAGGGTGGGATGATGATGGTGATGATGATTGCAATGATGAGTATAAGAATAATGACTCTGATGTTGACTATTATATTGATTATGATGATTATGATGATGATGATTGATTATAATGGTAATTATTGATGTGGTCAATGGCTCAGTCAGCATTACAAGTGTCTACCCTATATCATTTTCTTTTTCCCATAACCTTTTCTTATGTTATAGTGATTGCTTGTTTGCATTTTTTTTATAATGTAATCAGATATCACCTCTTGCATTTGCATCCAGTAATTGCATAAAGTTCAGCCATTTTAGTAAGCAGAGATTTTTGTCTTTTGTTATTTTTGCTATTAGTCTATTGCCTGATGCCTCAGTCCCATAAGGGGTGGCCACAAATGAATTGCCTCCACGTCACTCTGTCATCTGCCATTTGACCGACCTACTTGCAACTCACATCCCCCTCCCTTGCATATCTCTCCACTCCATTCTTCCATGTCACCCATAGTCTTCCCTCCTCCTCTCACCCACCACCACACTCACATACACTCCTCTAGTCAGTCTCTTATTCTGCATCCTCTCTACATTGCCAAACCATCTCAGAGTATTTCACCCAACAGCACCACAACACTTCATTACTTCCTCATTTGTCTTTCTGTCTGTCTGTAAAACTACACACTCCTCACTTGATTTCCACTGCTCTCACTCTTGATTTGTGTCCTTCCAGCAGGATCCAGGCTTCACTTCCATGCTCACTTCCACCCCTCCCCCCTTCCCTTATACATCTCTCTATTCCATCCTTCCATCTCATCATTGGTCTCCTCCTCCTCCTCACTCACATGCACTTCTATTCAGTCCCACATTCTCCATCCTCTCTACATGGCCAAACCATCTCAAAGTATTTCTCCCAACAGCATCACAATGCATTTTTGATACTTCATTTGTCTGTCTGTTCATAAAACTACACACACTTCTCATTTCATTGCCATTGCTCTCACTCTTGACATATGTCCTTCCAACAGGATCCAAATTTCAATTCCACACTCACTTTCCTATTGATTTTCACAGCTTTCTGTGTCCAGCAACTGTTCTATCCTGCTGTACCCTTTCAAGCACTTCCTTCCATCCTTACGCATCACGCTACAGTAGTTAAGTACTTGGTTGCACTCTCATTCTCTATTTCCTCACCATCCAGTCTCACTGTGTATGATGTGACTTCATTTCCCACAAAGGCCATGACTTTATTCATATCCACACTCACTTTTAGATTCCATTTCTTACATACACCCCGAAACTCATTCACCAAGCCTTGCAGTTCACATTCATCCTCACTTAACAGTACAGTATCTTCAGCAAGCAGCAGTTCAGGAAGTTTCCACACCTTACTTTCTATCATTAGAAAACTCCAATATAATCACTTCCTTACCATTCTCTCTCTTATAGCTCCATCCCAATACAAATTGAACAACCACAGAGACATGACACAGAGAGACATGACACACAAAAACATGACACACAAAATCATGGCACAAGGAGACATGACACAAAATCATGACACAAGGAGATATGACACTGAGACATGACACACACAGATGTGAGATTTTTTCCTTTTGAAGAGATACTTCTCATACCTCACTGATAAAATAATATAGCACTGTGACTCAACATCCCTTCCATAGCACTTCTTTATGACTAGCACCATTTTATAGTACTGATTCAGCTAGCATTTACAAAGGAGAGATGGTAATTTATTGCTTAGTTAAACAGAACAGTAGTTGATTAGCTATTTCTGAAGGTCGTCAAGATACACGTCTCCCCCTTACTAGCAGACTGAGCCAACAACACACAAAATATATATGGGCAGCCCTGTACTGTATTGCATTTCAGTAAATTATGGGTTGCTGTTGTGGTCCTTTACTCCTGTGTAGTAGTGCTGTAACCAAACCACTTCTTTGAATCGATATAGCGTCAGTTTCATAATTTTTTCCGATACAGTATTTGCTTCCTGACGAAGTGAAATAGTCACTTGTTTTGTAGCTTATCTGTGTGTGCTGATCATGTAGCTTCATTAATGAAATGTTGCTAAATGAGCTGAGAAATTTTGCTAAGGATATATGCATGTCATTTTCCAAAGTAGACTGCTGAAAGATGTACACACATGTCTGAAAAAGATTGTTAGAGGATAATCTGAGTTGTAAGCATAATTTTTGGAGCTTAACCCACATCTTCTTTCATTATTTCCAGTATTTGGTTTCAATAGCATTGACTGTGATTCTTGGGAATAGCTAAAATGAGCCAGGGACCACCACAACAACAGGTACTATAAGTCCAGAAGATCATCAATAAATGTGGCATATAAAAGGACCTACAGCGAAAAGCCATAGTACTTTTTTTACCAAACAATAAAAATAGGTGTTTTGCATACACTGTATTATCCTACCTGAAGTATTGTTTCATATATTATCCTGCCTGAAGTATTGTTATTGCTTGTGTTACTTTGTTATGGCTATTTTCTTGTAATGATGTTTGTTATTTTTGCATTTTTATACTGTAGTTGCCATATCATAGTGGTGTACTGTACAGTCTTCCACAGGAACAAATATGCTGAAAAAATATGCACCTGTAGTCCTTATTTGGAAGATTTTAATTGGTGACAGGTCAGCTATGGAACTGTCTTCCTCAATCTGTATTTCCCTCTGCCTATGACCTCCAGTCTTTTAAATGCAGTGTGTGCAAGAATCTCAGACTCAATAGATCTTGAATTTGGCTCTCCATTGTTTATTATTTCTTTCGCTTTCCATTTCTTCTCTGCATAAAAAAAACTGTCCTGAATAGCACTGAGAAATTGAAAACTGAAGTGCATCCTTAGTTACCGTCCATTTATGTCATAGATTATTGAGCATCTTGAGTTGTTCTTCTTTATTTATATCCAAGAATAACAATCATTCTGAGCTGATTTCCCTTTTTAAACATCCCCAGCAGATTCCCTTCATTTATGTCAAAGATTAATGAGCTGGGTTTTTCCCTTCATTTATACAAACATTTGTTTTTAATATGGTTTATGTTTTATTTATATAAATTTTTTTTCCTGTGGCCGACTGTATGTTTTTTTATATAGTGACATGGATATGTTTTTTTGTGTCATTTTATTTCTGTTGATTTATACTATAGCCAGTTTTTTTTCACCTGACAGAGATTCATAACCTCTTAGCTTGGGTGATGGCCAAGTGCAGTCAGACTTGAGAGTAAATTTGAATAGTACCCAAGGAGGCTCATCCCTATCCCTCCATTCCTACTTCATCACCAAGGCTTACTGAATTTTACACACCCATGATTTAGTATTTAAGTTATAAAAGTTGTCTAGTTTTGTCAGATGAAAACAAACTAACTGTAGTAATGTATACTGTATATTGAACTGTCATGTGTACATATGTTGTTTTTACATTTCTATTCTTATTTGTAATAGTGTAGGAAAATGTGCATATGTACAGTCATCTTCAGCTGTTTAAAGTTGTACAGAAACATCCTGAGATGCCCCAGTGGACTGAACTATTTTTGTATACTATTTCCAATCACATAATCATATGCCATATTTCCTTAAGCAGGTGCAAGAACTAATTTGCATCTCAGAAATCTGCAATATTATGTGTTGAGCATATTATTTTGTGCAGTATGCACTGAATATACACAGTAGCTAAAACAAGTATCTGTGCAAGCAAGTGTTTCCAAAATTCTAACTGTAACAAGTGATATCTCAGGAGGGTTGATATGCATAATCTTATCCACCTCTGTTTAGTGTTGCATGTAAGGATACTGTAATGTTATAAATGGTTACTATCTCTCAGTACTGTATAGGGAGACAGTTGTTACCACAGCTGATATTTGGCTTATACAGTCTGTTTATCTATAGCCAGACACCATATTCCCGTAAGGGATGGTCATTTGTCTTTGAGTTAGTTATTTTATATGGAGGGGCACTAACCTGCCACCATCCCACTTGTTGATGCGTAGGAAACACATGTGGGTTGGCTATGTAGTTACTATCCAGTGTTGTAAATGGTTCCTTGGCATACAGGAACTCATTAGGCATGTCAGTCAATGTAAAGCCACCTGAAAAGGAAAGAAAAGTATAAAGAGTGACAGGATGGATTTATAAAGCCCTGGAATTAGTGCATACAAATTGCCCTGACACTGCATGCCACATAATAACTGAATCAGAAGACAAGTTTGCCATGCAGGAACCTAATTCACAAAACATCCCAATGCAGGTTATAAGCTCTGGCAGGGCTAGCTTGTGGGAATATCACATTTCACAGTATTAACTCTTGTTTAGGATGCCATATCAGATGCTTATTTATCTACATCTATCAGTCTATAGCTAAACACCTCAATCCCATAAGGGGTTGCTACAAACAAATCACCTCCTCGTCACCCTGTCCCCTGCCGTATTGCTACCCTCCCTCCAGCTTACACCCTCCACTCTCATATACCTCTGTACTGCAGTCCTCCATCTCATCCTTGGTCTCCTCCTCCTTTCTCCCCTCCCCCTTTCACCTTGTTCACCTTCACTTTCCTCATTCTCCATCCTCTCCACATTCTTAACAATACAAGGAGAAATTATATACCTATACTGTATAGAGAGAGTGGTTACCATCTATTGGATGATGTAAGCCACTACTGAAATGGAAGATCAGACTTTTACGAGTTTATCGTCATTGTAAAATATTTTAGCATGAATATTATCATAAAGCCATTTACAGTATTACAAACTTGATGCCCCAGAAATTATCACCATAAATATGCAGTCTTAAATGCGGTGTGTCCAAGCATCTTAAAATGAACGGATCTTGAATTCGGCTCTCTATTATCTTGCTTTTATTTCTTCCTAGAGGAAACAGTCTTGCGGGCTTTTAGCCTTAAATTCCCTCTCCTTGCATAAAAAAATAAAGGCATCAGCTCAAGCAGTTACTGTATCCTATATGCATTATCCATGGTCTCATATTCATTCTCATGTAGTATGCACAAATACTTGTTTTAGCTACTCTACAGTATGAACTGTGATTATAAATAAAGTCAGAAAAAAAAGATGGCTGATGACCACAGTCACTGGGGGATGGTCAGGGCCCGTGACCTGTACTGTGAAATAATATCATATGCTCTTCACAACACAGTCCCTTATGGATGGAGATTGCTTAGGTAGGGGAAAAAATTTGTGTGAGGTGTTGTGTTGGGTAGAGAAGGAAGAAGGATGTTGGTGAGGCACTTCGTTTAGTGTTGTGGGTTGTGAGTGGCTGTAGTGGGTAGGTAGTGAGTGTGTACAGGATTAAATACTAATAGAAAAAAGATGAATTTAAAAAACATGGCAAAATTATACAGTAACGCAGTTCCATTCACATATCATTTGGATGGAGATACTTTTTAATTAATTTGGGACGATGGGTTTGAATGGCTATAATGTATTTACCTGTATTTTCCTTTGACAAAGTGGAGTCAGACTCTTTAACTAGTAACCAAGGAGACTCATTCCTGTCTCGTAACTAAGATTCAGTAAGTTTCACGGGGATTGGACCAGTTCTGTCTGACAAAAATGAACTAACTTACTGTGAACAGGTACACAGTGAGGCTGGGGGAGGAGGCAACCTCATAAGTCAGTTTGGAGGTCTCGTTGGGATGTAGTGGCTGTTTTCGGAGTTTACGTGTTTGTGTTTTTCTTGACTGAGGATCCATTGGTTTTCCTGTGTCAGTGTGTTTAGCCATGAGGGATTTTTGGCACTAAGAACACCAGCTGGTATTGCATTGGTGTTGGTCTAGAATGGGAAAGTCATGGAGTAGATAATTATGAAGTAGAGTTGAGAACAATATGTGCGGATAGATCCGTGAGACAGGGTTAGGAGTCCAGGGGCTTAAATGGTCAGTGAGTAAGTGTCTGGCCCTTGTCACTGGACATGGCCTTATTACATCTGTGCTACCACATGAAAGTGTCTCTCCAACACCAAATTTTTATAACAGTTGGGTGCGATAAGTGAGAAGTGTGAAGGTCAGGGGTAGAGTTGTGAGAGGCAGACTGAAAAAGACCTGGGATGAGGTCATAGAGTGTGATCTCAGGGATGAGGAACTGAATAGAGCGGTTGCTAGAGATCAAGCAACATGGAGAGCCACTCATTAGGTGTCCAAGGCAGGCATATGCATATTGAAGTCTTTATCAGTGGTATGATATGAATGATACGAAAATACTGAACTGGTTTTTGCAGGCCCATCACGCACTGTGAATTTCAAGATTAGTGCTCACCTCACTATATATATATGTATATATATATATATACTGTATATATATATATATGACTGAAATATATTTATAACACATTCATCTGAGATCTAATGGCACATTTTCCATACTTATTACAAACTGATTAGATATATAATATTGTGAGTTTCGTTTGTGTATAATGCCAATGAAAAGCAATTCCTCATTTAGTAATTGATATACAGTATATTCCTGTAAATTACCGATAAGTGAACATTGCTTGAAGTTTGGGTTAGGTCCCAGCAAGAGGGACTTTTTGTCAAGTATTCCATCCATCCATCATGAGGAGAGTAGGAGCCCGGGGCTAGGCAAGTTGGTCCTGACATTTAAGATGAGAGTGACCAGCCTCATTCATCCCTGAGTGGCATTACGGGAGCGATAACCCCAACCATTCCTTGAGTATAAACCTTCACCAGCTCAATCTGGTTGGAGTGCTGCAATTACCCACTAAACCACCAGGTGCCATAATTTGGTTATATAGTTACCACCCAGCATAGTAAATGGTTTCCTGGTGAGCAGGAAACCATTTGGCTTGTCATTCAGTGTAGTTCAAGACAGCAACTATGAGTCAAGATATATATTATTGCAAAATTAAAATTAGTAATATTTTTAGTTGAATTAACCTCAGTCTTTCACAGCACACCTTTGAGATTAATTTAGAAGTATGTGAAAAGTGTATTTTGACTGACAGATTGAGAGAGAACTGTGCAGAATGAAAGTCTCCTAAATGAGGAATTTCTGATAGGGGTTTCACAGTTTGTTTTTATTATTATTATTATTATTATTATTATTATTATTATTATTTATTATTATTATTACTATTATTATTATTGCTATTATTATTATTATTATTACTAATGACACCTCTTGTTGGCATCATACTACAGAAACAGATGTGTGTTATTTTCTAATATGATTTAGTATTTCATATGTTTATTGGTATGTATTGTATTAGGCTCCCTTCCTCCTTCCTCCCTCTCTTCTTCCTCTCCTACTTGTTTTTCTCTTTCTTCCTCTTCTTCCTCCCTCACGATCCAGCCTCCCTACCACCTCCACTACCACCACCCTGCAATCCATCCTACCACCACCACCCTGCAGCCAACCCTGCCACAACCACTACCCTGCTTCCCACCCTACCATCACGCTGCCACCACCACCATTATCCTGAAACCCACCACCGCCGCCACCACCACCACCCTTCCAAGGCTTCTCCTACACCCTTGCTCTTTCCTGCCATCCTTATCCTGCCCTGTTATCCCTGCCCTACCATCCCTTCCATATCCTGCCAATCCTGTCCAGCTATCCCTGTCCTGCTAGTACTACCCTGCCATCTCTAGTGTATCCTTCCATTCCTACCCTGTCATGCCATCCCTGCTTTATCCTGTGTTCCTTGCCCTGC
>JAGKTI010007965.1:21819-35076 GCA_018397915.1 Birgus latro | reverse complement strand
CAGTCCGGACTGCCTGACAACTTCAGCTATGTTCACCACAATAAGACAAGTAAAAGACATGTTTTTCAGTGCACAATACAGTATTATTATACCATTTGATTAATGTAGTGAAGGTAAAACACAGTACAATACTGCAGTGGTGGTGAAAACTACCGAAAAAATCCGGACTAATGTCTGATATATCGGAAAAAGTCCGGATTAGCAGGGGTAAGTCCGGATGTCGCTTTTATCGGAAAATCGCAAATTTCAGACTGGCCTGAGCCCCAATTAGTCTGTTATAGTGAGGTCTTACTGTATTTTTATCTTAGTTTCGCGCTGAATCCTTGACATAGTGTGTATTAATGTAATAGAAAAAAGGCATGTAGTCGATTTTTTTACTGAATTATATTCTCTGGTGGACAAGGCCACAAGTTTACTTCATGTGATGTTGTTTGATACCAGGACCCACGACTGGCGGGAGGTTATGAGAATGTGCCAACTGTGGATATCCATATGAATCAGATGGAGTTTGAGCAGGAGTGGCTCTGGATCCTTCGCCACTACGTTAAGCCACTTGCTGAGAAGGTCTATCTCGGCTATGACAGTGATGTGAGATACTGTACCTGTAGTTGTTCAGTTTCACTGATAGTTTGTGTTGCTTTGCAGATGAATTTATCTCAGTATAGTTTATGCTGTTTTGGAACTGGAGTTATTATTTCAAGATAAGTTTGCATAATATACAGTATAAGTCTAATGAGTATTTTGTTGTTTACATTTATTCATCAAGCAGACTGTAGAACTATTTTTTGTGCATCATAATGGCCAATGAAAATAGAGTCAGTAATCTCAGACATTCTTCCTCACAGCTATTTCATAGATAAATTGTAACAAATACTGTAGTTTACCTGACTTTTATATATCCATTGCTGTCTTTATGCTGCACTGTATTGTAGCCCTTGCATGTTGTATAAACTAAAACAAGGTACCTTGTAGCCTACCAAGTTTGGGCATGATGAATTATCATAATTATAAGTAAAGTATTATGCAGTTACCTTACATTGCCTTGGCGAACAGCCTTCATCTTTCATTTTACTATATTTTCTTATACAGTAACCTGAAAATGTAAAATTAAACCTTAAGTAAAGAATTAGAATGTTAGCATTCCTTTTTTTACAGGCACGTGCAATTATGAACTTCATTGTGCGTTATCGGCCCATGGAGCAGTCCTTCCTGCGGCCTCACCATGACTCCTCCACATACACCATCAATGTGGGACTCAACCGACCACACATTGATTATGAGGTCAGCAAGTTCTCATTGTGTTATCATCAGTGTTATTGGGTTGTTAATACCAACACAAATCATCACAGGCATTCCTCACTTAATGGTATGATTGTTACTGAATATCAGAACTTGAAGCTATTTACTGTAATGTCAAGTGAAGATGTTATAACCTGGGTTCAATGAGAATTTGTTACTGGGGGTCCCAAGGTTGACTTTATGGGGGATACTCTTTTAACCCTGGCTGAAGACCAGCCTAAAGTTCATAAGCACCTAAAACCTCACTTACTGTCACTATAAACCCTTTTAGATGAATATAGGTTGCAAAATTTAATGAAAAAAGAAACTTGAGATTATTCACTTCAGATAATGTGATGGTAGAGACTTACTAGGCCAACTGCACTGACATTTACTCCCAGCCATTCATTTACTTTTCATCATCATTATCATCATCTGGACCTCCTTTCCCACCCTAGGGCAGGGTGGGGAGTAGCAGCATCCAGACAACCCAAGTTTACCCACTCCAATGGGCCACACTTCCATTCACTCATCATTCAAGCCCTTGGAATCCCAGCTGTATGTAGGGGGGGTGGGGAAGCTAATTATCTTTTTGCCTCCTGGTCATGGCTAAACTGAGCCTTGAAAGTTGCATAATGCTGTGAATGTTACAAATGTAAGTAACATTACTGCAGAAATAAGGAATTTACTGGATAGTATTACTGTATGCAATATTGACTCATGACCGTTTACTTTTATTCCATTCCATTCCATCATCCAATCCTATGCTGCCCCATGGGGAGCGTAGGACCCTGGGGCTAGGCAAGTTGGTCCTAGCATTTAAGATGAGAGTGACCAGCCTTACTCATCCCTGAGTGGCCTTATGTGAGCAATAAACCCCAACCATCCTTTGGATATTAACCTACACAGGCTCAGTCTGATTGGAGCACCTTAAGTACCCACTAAACCACCAGATGCCATAAAATGGTTATATGGTTGCCACCCATATAACCAAAGGTTATACCTGGTTTCTATCCAAGGGGTGGTTGAAGTTTACTGCTCACATAATGAGTGAGGCTGGTCACTCTCATCTTAAATGTCAGGACCAACTTGCCTACCCCTGGGCTCCTACACTCGTTATGGGGCAACACAGGATTAGATGACGATAATGATGATCATTTATTTTTTATTGTATGTCATTCACCAACCCACCTATCTGAGTTGCATGGGTTTTACTTTCATGACAGCAAAATCCACCACCCCAGTCCATCTTGCGTGGGGTGAGTTCAGCTGAAAATTTCGGAGATCTTCAAAACCTTCACTGCTATACTTATTTTTGCGTTTTTTTTATCTAATGTTTGTAACAAACTATTACCTGTATTTAAGAAAGTAAGCCAACAAATGAAAAAAAATCTGTAGGGAAGGCAACAATAAAAGCATCTTTGCGTGATATAAACATTGGAGAAAGAGAGAGAGTGAGAGGAATAAAAGGGAAAAAAGAGAATAGTGAGGGAGAGAAGGAAGGGTAACAGTGAGAAGCAGTGCAAGTGACCTCTGTGTTACTGAAACATTCAGTTTACTATGAGAGAAGTGAGAAAAAGTATGTCTCTTTGGCTGTGGAAACAAACCAGCCAGACTGCTATGCCACTTAGGTGGTATGGGTGAAGATGAGGTAGTGGTTCTGGGAGGGGATTTAAATGGTCATGTGGGTGAAGCAGCTCAAGGTTATGAAGGAGTCCATGGGGGATGCTCATATGGTGTGAGGAATGTGGAAGGGGAAAGAATACTTGAGTTTGGGGAGGCTGTGGACATGATTGTATGCAACACACGTTTTAGAAAAAGAATGAGTCATTTGATTACGTACGAATCCGGGGAAAATTGCAGTCAGATAGATTATTTTCTGGTCAGGAGGGTTGATAGGAGGTTAGTGAGGGATGTTAAAGTTATAGGAAGCGAGGAGTGTGTGCAGAAGCACAAACTATTGATTTGTGACATGGTGCTTAACCGCAG
Organism: Birgus latro; assembly: GCA_018397915.1. Classification (NCBI taxonomy): domain Eukaryota; kingdom Metazoa; phylum Arthropoda; class Malacostraca; order Decapoda; family Coenobitidae; genus Birgus; species Birgus latro. Next base: position 31,809 of record JAGKTI010007965.1, on the reverse strand, counting down.
GCCGACACTTTCGTGACGCTCGGTGGCAATGGCTCGAGCCGCGGGTCATCACTTTTGTGACGCTCGGTGGCAATCGCTTGAGCCGCAGGCCATCACTTTCGTGACGCTCGGTGGCAATGACTCGAGCTGCAGCCTATCACTTTCGTGACGCTTGGTGGCAATGGCTCGAGCCGCAGGCCGTCCCTTTCGTGACGTTCAGTGACAATGGCTCAAGCCGCAGGCCGTCAGTTGGGTGCTTCTGTGTTGTTTTTAATTAGCCAGGGCTTTCAAGATATAAATATACATAAAAAATATTTGGAGAAGCCTGAGTGATATTTATATTCACCTAGACAAACCTAATTTAGTATGTACAGTATTGTCAGTATTTCCGACGACTTATTTCATAGCATATACATTAGCAGCTGATTTTGAACCCTTTTATACCCAGATACGTACCTAATTCAATTTAACGTCATCCTTGAAGGTGTACTCACGTCGCCGTCGCGCCCCTCCATTTCCGCCGCTTTGGTGGCCATTTTAAAATGCCCTGTGACCTTTACCCAAAAAAACATTGTGTGGGAAGCGGTAAATGACTGTAGATATATATAAGTGTAATAAAGTAATGGGAATATAAAGTGTGATTGTGTATATGAATAAGAAATGACCGAATACGAGCAGCGAACCAGCGCGATTGGGAGGCTCTCATTTTGAATTGCTTTCACAGTGCTTTTTTGTGGGAGTATGGATACTTGTAAATAATTGAACAGTGTTTGTAGTGATAATATTAGACATTGGTATTCATTGGCTGTGGGGAAGTTTAAATTGGAGACTTCGTTACCCAACTTCAGAATTCTCCACAAGTCCTACGGTAGTCGATGAGTGCTAAAAAAAACATCCCAGGAGAAAGCAGAGGGTATGTGCCATATGCATATGTAATTATGATATTCAAAGACAAATAACTGATTTTTGACAAATATTTTTAAAAAGTCAGTCGGAGCGCGAGTTACCCACGGCAATTGCCAGGACCGCCTCCCACAACCCCATGGTTTACGGGTTAAAGGACGAGTGATGAGAAGGAGGACATATGTACCTAGGAGGAAAACTTGGATGCTGGGAAACCAATCAGTAAGGGATGCCTTTTATAGTGAGATAAGAAGAGTGGTTGCTGAACAGGGAGCCATAGATAGAGGCTTTAATTGACAGTATAGAGCCCTTAAGAACAACCTCTTGAGAGTTACCAATGCAATTTGTGGTTGGACAAGAGGCCCACCAAGACATAAAGTAACTTGGTGGTGGGATGAGGGTGTAGAAGCTGCAATTAAGGAGAAAAGAAGGCTTTTCCGAGAATGGAAGAAGGGTGGTAACAGGGAGGAGTATTTGGCTGCCAAGCATAGGGCTAGAAGAGAGGCATAACAGGCAAAATCTGAGTCACAGAGACTTTTACTTGATAGTCTAAATCATGGAGAAAGGGAAAATGCGATTTTTAGGGTGGCAAATCAGGTGATGAGGGAAAATCGGGACATTGTAGGTGAGCAGTGTGTGAAGAATGATGAAGGAAGGGTAGTGGTGAACAGTGGAGATATTAAAGATGAATGGAGAGAGCATTATAGCCAGTTGTTGAATGAGGAGTTTGACTGGGAGAGGGAAGGTTTGGAGCCAGCAGATCCAGTGTTTGGCCCTTGGGCTTTGATTGGCACTGCTACTGTGAGTGAGGAAATAGGCAGGATGCAGGTAGGGAAGGTGGCAGGTGTGTCTGGGTTGACTGCTGAAATGTTGAAGGCCTCAAGAGATACTGAGGTGAGGTTAGTCACTGACCTGATAAATATGATTATATATGAGTGTGTTGTCCCAGATGATTGGCTGAAGAGTGTAACTGTTAATGTGTAGAAAGGGAAGGGTGATTCCCTGGAAAGGGGATATTACAGAGGTATAAAGCTCTTAGATCAGATAATGAAAGTAATCAAGAGTGTTCTAGAAGGTATGATTAGAGAAAGAGTGAATATTGATGAGATGCAGTTTGAGTTTATGCCAGGCAGGGGGACCACTGATGCCATATTCATTGTTTGACAGCTTCAGGAAAAATGTATTGGAAAGGAAAGGGAATTGTATTTTGTTTTTGCTGATTTGGAAAAGGCCTTTGACAGAGTCCCTAGAGAGGTGGTGAAGTGGGCAATGAGAAAGCTAGGATTGGAAGAGTGGCTGGTTAGGGTGGTTATGGCCATGTACGTGGGTGCTCGCACCCAGGTAAGAGTGAATGGAGATTTGTGTGATGAGTTTTCTGTGAATGTTGGTACTTGAAGCCCTCTCATGTGACTTCAGAGATGGACTCCCATGGGAGATGTTGTATGCTGATGATTTGGTATTGATTGCAGAAAATGAAAAGGAGGCGGAGGAAAGATTTAAGAAATGGAGAGATGGTATGGGGCACAAGGACTTAAGGGTAAATGCAGATAAAACAAAAGTGATGATATCTAGGGTTGGTGGTGGTAAAATCAGAGGAGAGGGAGAGTGGCCATGTGCAGTTTGCCACAAAGGTGTGGAAGTAATTCCATCTTGTGCATTGTTTGTGATAAATAGTTGCACAAGAGATGTAGTGGTATTAGAGGTAGACTGCGAGATAATGCTGATTTTATGTGTGCTACATGTCGGGGAGAGCAGTTGGAGATTGTTAGGTGTGAAAGGATTGAACTTGCTGGTGAATCTCTTGAGTGTGTGGAAGAGTTTTGTTATTTGGGAGACATGTTATGTGCCGGAGGTGGGGCTGGAGCTAGCTCGGTTGCTAGGGTGAGAAGTGGTTGGAAGAAGTTCAGGGAGCTGTTGCCTTTCCTGACATTGAGAGGACTCTCCTTACATGCTAAGGGGTCTTCATATGCAGCATGTGTTAGGAGTGTGATGGTGTATGGTAGTGAGACCTGGGCAGTAAAGGAAGAGGATATTCACTGGCTTAAACATACAGAAATGACAGTGATTAGGTGATGTGCAGTGCGTCCCTGCATGCAAGGCCTGGGGGGGGCTGGGTTTACGATAGAAGAGTTGAGAGGTAGGATGGGACTGGAGTGTATTGGTGTTGTGATGAGGGGAAGTAGGGTGAGGTGGTTTGGACATGTGGAGAGGATGCGGGATGATAATTGGGTGCAGAGGGTGAGAAGTGTTAATTTTGGGGGAATTGTAGACCGAGAAAGACATGGGACAAGGTCATTAAGTGTGACCTCAGGGTTAAGGGATTGAACAGGGAGGCTGCCAAAGATCGAGCTGCGTGGAGAGCCACCATTGGGTGACGAAAGGCGATGCATACAAGCATGTTGGAGCCTTCAAAAACTAAACAAAATGAAATGAAACGAAACGATTTTCATTAATTTCTGTTCGTGTTCCATTTACCAGTGATAGATGAAGGAAACAAGAGAAAGGTAAAAGAGAGAAAAAAGCGATTGGAAAAAGGAGAGAAGTAACAGATAGAGGAAAGAGGAAGAAAAGTGTTTTGATTTGGCTGGCTGCTGCTAGTTAAGGTGAATCAACAGAAGTTATCACTATGCCACGTGATTCATGAGCATCACATTTTGATGGAAGGGAGAATTTTTCTGGTAGTGGTAGTGGCTGTCACTCCAAACCAATACAGTAATCTTCCCACTATCCATTGTAATAGAGCCAAAGGCATGACCGGAAAGTAGTCTTGTCTGGATAGTGGCCCTGAAGCTCCTGCACCAGTCATTCCTGTCCCTTATTTAACCTAACCTAAATAAGAAAACCACCGACCTACCTACCTCCCTACTGGACATGCATAGCACTTATTTAAGACCCCATTCACATAAATAATGGACACAAAGCATGAATTAATTGAATTTTAACCAAAAAATGATGATTTTGAGGAGAGTAAGGCAGATGTGTTCACAAGTTGACAGCATAGTGTAAGTAAGTATCAGACATGGCAATCACTAAGAAAATCACCTTTTTTCAAATCTTATGCACTAAAATGTGGGATACAAAGCATGAAATAATTAAATTGTTACCAGAAAATTATGATTTAGAGGTGAGTAGGGCAAAAATGTTCATCAGTTGACTAGATAGTGAACCTATGTAAGAGACATGGTAATCACTGAGAAAATCACCTCTATCACAGCTTGTGCACTCAAATATGGGACACAAAGCATGAAGTAAATAAAATGTAACCAGAAAAATTATTATTTAGAGGTGAGTAGGGCAAAAATGTTCACCAGTTGACTAAATAGTGAACGTATGTAAGAGACATGGTAATCACTGAGAAAATCACCTCTTTCACAGCCTCTGCACTCAAATATGGGACTCAAAGCATGAAGTAAATAAAATGTAACCAGAGAATGAGGATTTAGAAGTGATTATGGAAAACATTTGGCAGCTGACAGTGTACTTACATGTCCGAGGTGGCTTGTTACCCCACCTCTAAAGCCCTGACAGTGGTGAAAATACTCTTGAAGCATGTACAGTAATCCAGTGTTGAACTGCACTTAATTCTTAGCACTGTGAATTATGATAATTAAAACAAAAACTCATGGCAGTTCAGAGACAACTGTCGGAGTGGCGGGAGGGGGAGACAGTGGGAATGTGAATGTAAATAAGGCCATTCAGCGCCACGCACCAAATTCAAACTTACGGGTTGAAAAAAATCTTTTTTTTTTTTTTCAATTTCTTGGCATTTTTGGGTTTCAAACATCAGCCTACAATGTCCAAACAGTGGTGTAACCGGATAGTGGTCGTCCAGAAAGTAGAGAGATTACTGTATGTGTTTTTTTAAGCCTTTCAAGTGCCGGTGACGTATGTATGTTTTACCTCCGAATAATAAGGTATGTCTTTAGAAATCCCATCATTAGGAAAGTCTGGTTATAAAAAGGGAAACTGAGGATCAGTCTAGAAATTGTTTTAACACATTGGCTCTTACAGAGTGAGTTCCAGTTGTTTGACTTGCTGAAATCCAATTTGCAGTAACAAATTGACTGCCCAACACAGGGAATAGCTGTACATGTTTTTCATTAATATACTACAGTATCTGCTTTGTCCTGTAACATTCAGTACAGGTACAAACAGGCATACCCCAGTTTAGTGATAAAATTAGTTAAGTAAAAACCCATTGCTAGTTGGGGTATCGTATCTCAGGGTAGATATAACATGTAAGAATAGGGATGCATTTTTGAGCCTTGGGTTTCCCCCCAACCAAGTCCCAGACCCACCCAGATCAGTCCTCAAAAAAGTTTAAAGCAGTTTAACAGTTGTAAAAAGATAACCTAGTCCTAAAACTAGTGCCCGTCTCACTTGTACCCAATCAAGGTCACTGGAGAATGCAATCTCCGACTCACATTCAAACTCGGTAGAGAAGAAGCGCAGCATTGTATACATTCCCACCATCAGACTGTCCCAGGACAATTAATTAAACATCTCTTATGCATAATTATAATGTATGAACGACACAGGATCGTCCAAGGTGCGAATTGTTGGGTTGATGTTTTGATGGGGAATTCTCGTGATGGGGAATGCGATTAGTGATGCGATTGGGATAGCCTTTTCAACAGCCCCTCTTTATGTCGTTTCTGTTATTGTTCTGGTTACTGAGCGCCATTATTTTCTTCTCTCTTATTTTCCAACATTTATTTAGAAAATCATTTGTAGTTTCAAAGCATTTTCCCTTGAACAATGTGCATGTGAACATATGATTTGTCGATTGATGATGCAATCGGTATAGCGTTTACAATGGCCCTTCTTTATGTCATTTTTAGTTACTGTTCTGGTTGCTGAGCTTCTTTATTTTCTTCTCTGTTATTTTACAACGTTTATTTAAAAATGGTAGATAAAAATCCTAGATTACTAGTGGAGATGGGAGAAAAAGTGAGCAAATGAAGAGAACACTTTAAGGAATTGTTGAACATGGAGAATGAAAGTATTGCGAGTATAAGTGGCTGGGGAATGGCTGGGAGACGGAGGGATGTGAGGAGAGGAAGAAATCAGTAGGATGGAAGTTGTGGAAGCAACGAAGAAAGTCAAAATGGGGAAAGTCCCAGGAATTGATGGAGTTTGTGGTGAAACTGTGAAGCATGGGGGAGAGATAATAGTAGAATAAATGTGGAAGATGTGCAGACTGGCCTGGGAGGAAGGTGGAGTCCTGGAGGATTGGAAGTCAGGTATTATTATTCCCCTGTACAAAGGAAAAGGGGAAAAAGAAGAAGTGTGTGGTAATCACAGGGGCATTTGTCTTCTTAGTGTAATAGGAAAAGTGTATGGTAGGATACTTATTGACAAAGTTAGGGAAATAACAGAGGAATTAGTTGGAGAAGAACTGGAAGGTTTTAGGAAGGGAAGAGGTTGTGTAGATCAGATATTCATTCTTAGATCTTTAGTGGAAAACTTTCTAAAGAAGGGAAAGAAGTTGTATGCTTCCTTCATGGATTTGGTGAAAGCTTATGACAGGATGGATAGACAAGGACTGTGGAAAGTATTAAGAATATATGGAGTAGATGGGAAGTTGTTGAATGCTGCAAAGAGCATGTATGAGGGTGCTAAGGCTGCAGTGCATGTGGATAGTGAACTGAGTGAATTTTTCTACTTGAAGGTTGGTTTGAAACTGGGATGTGTCATGTCTCCATGATTGTTCAATCTGTATATGGATGGGGTTATAAAAGAGGCACAAGGTAGGGCAGTAGATGTTGGAGCAGCCCTAATGAGAGAGTGCAGCATTTGGAAATCCCCTGTACTGTTGTTTGCAGATGATACTGTGTTGTTAAGTGAAGACGAAGGGGAGCTGCGAGGCTTGGTGGATGAGTTTGGGAGAGTGTGTAAGAAACAGAATCAAAAGGTGAATGTAGGGAAGAATAAAGTTATGGTCTTTGAGAGAAGTGAAGTCAGTGAATGTACAGTGCGGTTGGATGGAGAGGAAATGGAAAATGTGATTGCATTAAGTACTTGGGTAGTGTGATGAGTAAGGATGGAAGTTTAGAGGGTGAAGTGCTTAAAAGGGTACAACAAGGAAGAAAGGTTGCTGGTTCCTTGAAAGGAGTGATAAGAAATTGGGATCTGAGCATGGAAATGAAAAAGTTACTACATGACAGTATTGTGATACAAACTCTAACGTATGGAAGTGAAGCTTGGATCTTGTTGGAGGGACAGAAGTCAGGAGTGAGAGCAGTGGGGTTATTTGAGAGGAGCATGTGGAGTCACATGACAGACTGACAAATGAGGATGTGAAGGAATGTTGTTGTGTGGATGTGGATGTGATAGAAAGCATGTAGGAAAAACACACTGAGGTGGTTTGGCCATGTGGAGAGGATGGAGGGTGAGAGATTGACGAGGAGAATGTACTGTATATGAGTGAGAGGTGGAGGGGGGAGAGGGAGGGAGAGGCCAAGGATGAGATGGAGGGTTGGAGTGGAGAAGTATATGAGAAAGGGGGGTGTGAGCTGGGAGCAGGGCAGTGAAATGGTGGGGGATAGGGCGACACGGAGGAGATTTGTTTATGGGCACCCCGTACGGGATTAGGGTGTTTGGCAATAAAGAGATAGATAGATGGATCTTCAAAGTGTTTTGCCTTGAACGGCCCGAATGCAAACACATGATTTATCAATGTCACAGTTTTCATCAGTGCATGAAGTGTTTACTTTTAAAGGTTTTCATAATTATTAATATTTATTAAAAATTATTATTTTGTATTTCATGATAGGTTAGATGACATTTCAGTGGTCAAGCACGCAGTATTCTATGTTGAGTTGCCTAGTTATCCACAGAGGTTTGTACCTCATCTGATGGGCAAGAATCCACACCCCAAATTACAGTGTTCACCAATGACTAAAACACATTGTCTAAAAATAGTTTATATATCAACCTAATCACAAAATTTAAGTCTAAAATATCATCAAAATTGGTAAATAAAAATAAAAACCCATCGCAAAACCAGGGGTAAGCCTACAATAGGCAGGGTAGGTTGGTATTTCTACCCCCATCACCATTCCGGGATATTGCATCTAGGGGTATTGTAAATCAGGGTTTGCCTGTTTTTATACTGTACATGTTCCAACATCTGCTGGTAGCAGTTTAGGGAAGCATAAGTGATTTTAAGCTGTTATTTTATATTCTATATAGTTGACTGTGAAGAGTTAATTTAGGTCCTTTGGGAGCAGTGTACAGGTACAGTATTGTGGTTTTCTGTTTTATATATACCACAGTATCTTATTATATGTCATGAGGCATAATTATGGTAGTGATAAATAATCTGCACCATTGCTGAGGAATTTACAGGGCTGTTTAGTTAGAGAAACTGCATTTGTAAACTAAGTTTAAAACTGTTTCAGGGTGGTGGAGCACGATTCATCCGATACAATTGCTCCGTGGTTGACACCCGGGTAGGTTGGGCCTTGATGCATCCTGGCCGCCTCACCCACTACCATGAGGGACTTCGCACCACCAATGGCACACGATACATCATGGTATCATTCATCGACCCATAAGCTGCCCTCCTATCTTATCTTGAGCTTGTTTTAAGTAAAATAATGATAGTTTATGTTTTATATGATTTTTGCTAATTCTTTGTTATGATTGAATGTTGCTGGTAAATTAAATACAGTATAGAGAAGATTAATCACAAAGAACATAGGAGTGCCTGTCTAATTTTAAGTAAGCTCCTGGTCATTGTAGCATGTGCCATTGGAAGTATTGGAAGTATTTTGTGAAAACTATTGATTTGCCTCAGGAAATGGTACTGATTTTCATATAAAGACATTACTGAACTTGTTTATTTGATGAGAATCTCATCAGCTTAGAGAAAGTTAAGTTTTACGTTATTTGTAATCTTTTATGCCAGTTTTTAAAACAGCGCTAATGATGTGGGGTTAGATTTTTTGTACAGTTCTTTGGTGTTTGTCTGCAGGGAGGAAAAGAATAATTTTCTTTGTAGTTTTCCTGAATTTTAATTTTATATTCTTGAGCTTTTTTACAGTACAGTGTTTATATATGAATTCTAACAGCCAGATTGTGCATGCTTGACACTGGTGGGAAGCTCTACTATACTTGTGTCTCAGTGCTAAGAATTGGCCTCTGAAATGTACTGATGAGAATGATGAAGACATCATTGATATCAAGTAGCATTTTCACATGTGGCCTGTGGCCTTTGGTTCCTTCTTCCTTGCATTAAAAAAAAAAAAAAACATGAAAATCCTGAAGATCCAGTAATATAAACTATAGTGCCTGGTAGTAATTGGATTGTTGCCCTTCTTTCTGAAGGCTAATATTTTTTAGAAGTAAGTCAGAATTGACATCCTTACTCTTCCTTCATTTTGACATTCATATTATTATAAAACTTATTGATGTTATTTTTTTAGACCTGTACACTGATAGCACCATTCTGTAATGGTGCAAAATCTATTAAGTGTCAGTAACATACTCATTGATGTGAAGAGAGACATTAGTGCTATAATGAATATGCATTTTAGTTATTGATGAAAATATACTTATCGCAGTTTCTGTGGTGTACAGTAACTGTTTACATGCAAAAGAAAAGCTATTAACGCTGTGTTTGTAGTCAACCTATTTGTGACATCTAAAGCCTGTTTTCTCTATCTATCTATCTGTTGTCAGATGCCTCAGTCCCTCAAGGGGTGGCCACAAACATATCACCTCCATGTCGCTCTTTCCCCCGCCATTTCACTGCCCTCCGCCCAACTCACCCCCTCTCTCATATACCTCTCCACTCCATCCCTCCATCTCGTCCTTGGCCTCCCCTTCCCTCTCCCCCCTTTCATCTCACTCACATACACTTTCCTTGTCAGTCTCTCATTCTCCATCCTCTCCACATGGCCAAATCACCTCAGTGTGTTTCTCCTAACGCTTCCTATCACATCCACATCACAACATTCCTTTACTTCCTCATTTGTCAGTCTGTCTCTCCATGTGACTCCACATGCTCCTCTCAAATAATTCATTTCCACTGCTGTCACTCTTGACTTCTGTCCCTCCAGCAAGGTCCAAGCTTCACTTCCATACATTACAGTTGGTATCACA
>JAGKTI010007965.1:0-11799 GCA_018397915.1 Birgus latro | reverse complement strand
TGCTTTTCTCTCCCGGAAGGTCATAGTTAACACCTTAGGAAGAAAGGTTTTATATCAAGTTTATTTCCATCTGTAGATAATTTATGATAGATGTTCTTTTCATTTACCTGAAGGCTGCATTGATTCCCCTGTATGTACCCATGTATACATGTATTGTGATTATTGAAAATAACAACCATATGCTTAAGCCTTAATTCATGAAGGGGAAGGTAACTGTTTTTAATTACTGTTTCTGAAGCACACAGTATGAGTTTTACCACTTTGTATCATGGCTAACTGCTCTCTGTAATGGTGGATGCAGGCCAGTTATGTCTAAAAACCATAGCCACTCCTTGTCTGTAAAGCATATAGAGATTTGTTTTCCCCTTCACAGTTACCTTAAGCTTCCAGCCAGAAGTGATATCAGCCATCATGCTAAACGCAGCATCTATACAGTGTGTATGGCACAGTCATGTGGTGCATAATGTTAGCTTTAAAAATTACAACGTAAGGATAAACACTGCTGGTCACATGCAACATGAACATATTATTAGGTTATAGTGTTAAGAATTATACTAGATTATTAATCATTTCAGCCACTGGATAACCATTTCAGCCAAAGGATGTTTGTATGTGTTGTTTTTATTATGGTTATCACAAGTCAGTTTTACTTAGCTGTTGATGTTGTTGTTGTTGTTATTGTTAATCAGCCCCATTCTTTGTGGCCGAGTAGACCTATCAACCGCAAGCAAGCAACCACTCCTTCTGGGCTGTCCCATGCAGTGAACCAATGTTTCCTTGCAGCTGACCGCACCTTTCCACAGCAAGGCACGGGGAAAAGTGTAGAGGTTTGGTACCTGGTTGGATGCTGCTTTGGCATCTCCCCACCCAGCTCATGGGTACTGTACCATAGGAGGGTTCACTTCACCCCATTGTTTGGTTATATGGTTACCACTCAGCATTGTAAATGGTTTACTGGGTTAAAGGAAACCATTAGGCACGTAATTCAGAGCAGAGCCACCTAAAGTAGAAGGAAGAGTAATCATAAGTGGCAGGAGGGAAAGACAGAAGTAGGGAGAGAGGAGGGCAGATATGGAAACAATGATAAAAGTGGAAGAAGTAGGTAACACTACACCAAGTGATTGGAGGATGGTTGCCACCACCTACCACCAGCAATGAAGGAGCCGGTGGACCCTATATCTAACCCCATGATTTCTGAAAGTCTTCCATAACATGAAATAATCATCTGGGACTAGCAGGGATACAGTAAATTGAAATAAAAATCTGTGGGCTGAAGTGATTATGATATTGTATTTTTTAGGTAATATTTAAAAAAAATGGTGCTTTTAGGTGTTAAGATTTAGGTTATAAGTACTGTATGCTGATTGATTCCCATTGTAGGCAGCTTGGTACATCCAACATAACAGTCTCTCTTGTCAAGATGTGTAGCACTATTGAGTGGAATTTGGGGTGAGTTTTTTGTTTAATTGGTTTAGGATGTATTTGTTAATGACATAATAAAGCCTGTATTTTTATCAAAGAATCAAATGGCAAAAAACATTAAAAAAGAAAAAAAAAGTGAACGCTCTCATCCAGCATTTTGAGGTCACGACTAGATGAATACAACCAACAGGTTGCATATTGGCTTAATTTCAGAGGTGTGGATGGTTTTGTGTTACTATTGTTACAAACCATATTATTTTGCTGGATAATGTTTAATTTCACCAGCATCACAGGGTCTTTGTCCTCCCATCTGACTAGCTGTTCCATTTTGGCAGCTGCTTCCCCCCCTTACATGCACATACAGTGTTGTAGGTAATCGGTGGTAGGTTCTTGTAAGCTAATGGTTTGAGTAAGTCTTGTGGTTGGAGTAGCTGAAACAGTTATTGTTAGATTTTGTTTTTTTTGTTTTTTTACAATAAGGAATTAATAGCTTTAGACATTTTTGTAGTGGCTTGATGTAGCTCACCAGTATCAGTGAGTCAATTTTATATATGACAGTTTGTCATGAAGTCTAAGTCATTGTAATTCACAGTGTACCAAGGTATCACTGCAGCAGATTTGCCTGTTTCAAGATTTCCTCAGGTAAATTGGGTTATTTTCTTCTTTAACATACTCATTATTCCCCACTTTAATGGTAATATACTTCCTGATTATAGCTGTAAAGTAATGAGACACAGTATATGAAGCACCTAGTTGCAGAACCCACCAAGTGCCATCCCGGCCAGTTTTGAGTTAAATGTACCACCGTATTGCCCCATCATCTCTGTTCGTGGAGTTAATAGAGGGTCAGTTATACAAGTGTTAACATGGTCCAAATTCTTATTCTGCACCCACCAAATGCCATCCATGCCACCCCATCTCACCGACTACCACTCTCAATACCACAAGGCAGCCTGCAGCCAATCACACGCATCTGTAGTTTTTTTTTTTTTTTTAATGCAAGGAAGAAGGAACTAAAGGCCATGGGCCCACATACTGTTCCTTCCAGGAAAAAGCAAAAACAATACAAAAGAGAGCCAAATTCAAGATCCATTCATTTCGAGATTCCTGGACACACTGGGTTTGAAAGACTGGAGATCATAGGAAGTAGGGAATACAGAGGAAGACAGTTCCAGAGTTGACCAGTTGCATAAATGAAGGACTGGGAGTAATGGTTAACTCTTGCATTAGAGAGTTGGACAAAAAAGAGATGAGAGTTTGTTGCTAGACGGGTACTACGTGCCCGTCATAGAGGTGGAGGGATGCAAGCAGACAGTTCAGAGGAACAGTGACCGTTGAAGTAGCAATAAAAGAGAGAGAAAGATGAAACAGTGCAGCGAAGAGACAAAGGTTGAAGGGAATCAGTAAGAGGAGGAGAGTTAATGAGATGAAAAGCCTTTGACTCCACCCTATTGAGAAGAGCTGCATATGGGGAGCCTCCCCACACATGAGAGTTGTACTCCATACACGGGCGAATAAAACCCGTGTACAAGGTCAACAACTGTGCAGGGGTAAAGAAAGTTCGTAATCGGCTTAGCACACCCAATCTCTTGGAAGCAGATTTCACAAGATGTGTAATATGTTCTTTCCAAGACAAATCCCGTGAGAATGAAACCCGAAGCATGTTCAAGGATGATGCAGGACTGAGCTGGACATTATTAAACATTAGTGGGTAATCCTGAGGAAGATTTTGTCGGGTTGATAAGTGTAAGAACTGAGTTTTTGATGCATTAAAAATAACAAGATTATTTTTACTCCAATCAGAGATACGAGCCAAGTCAGACATGAGGTGTACCATAGCCTCATCCCTTTTTTGTTGAAGTAACTGCTGAGATGGAATTTGCGGAAACGGAATGGAAAGATGAAGGGTGGAATCATCAGTGTATGAGTGGATAGGGTTAGATGAACAGCTCAGAAGGTCATTGATGAGTAAAAGGAAGAGAGTTGGTGATAGGACAGCCCTGAGGAACACCGCTGTTGACAGGTCAAGGAGAAGAACGATGGCCGTCTACAACAGCGGCTATAGAACGACCAGAAAGGAAGCTAGAGATGAAGGCACAGATAGAAGGATAGAAACTATAGGAGGGCAGTTTGGAAATTAAAGATTTATGCCACACTCGATCGAATTCCTTTGAGATGTCAAGTGCAATGGCAAAGCTTTCGCCAAAGTCCCGAAAAGAGGATGACCAGGATTCTGAAAGGTAGGTGAGAAGATCGCCAGTGGAGCGTCCCTGACGGAACCCATACTGACGATCAGAAAGAAGGTCGTGACAGGTAAAGATGCTTTAAGATTTTTCTGTTAAGAATTGACTCAAAAACTTTTGAGACACAGGATCTTAAAGCAATTGGACGATAGTTAGAGGGTTGGGAATGGTCACCCTTCTTTGGGACTGGCTGAATGAAACCAAACTTCCAGCAAGAAGGAAAGGTACAAGTTGATAGACAAAGGCGAAAGTGTTTACCTAGGCCGGGTGTAAGCACAGTTTTTGAGGACAACAGGAGGGACTCCATCAGGCCCATATGCCTTGTTAGTATTGAGGTTAGTGATGACAGAAAAATACATCAGCTGAAGAAATTTTAATGTCAGTCAAGAGGAAGACAGAGGGGGGAAGTGATGGAGGAACAGCACCGGAATCGTCTAAGGTGGAATTGGAGGAGAATGTCTGAGTGAAGAGATCTGCTTTATCAGTAGAAGAAATAGCTACAGAGCCATCAGAGTAGAAAAGAGGAGGGAAGGATGATGAGGTAAAGTTGGTAGAAAGGTTTTTGGCAAGGTGCCAGAAAGAGCAGGAAGAATTCGAGTTGGAGAGTTGAGAACATTTAGCATGGATGAAATTATTTTTAGCAGAGCGAAGAACAGACTTAGCACAATTCCGGGAAGAAATATATAAAAGATGTGATTCAGGGGTGGGTTTGCTCCGGTACCTTTTATAGCCCCTCTCCGCGTTGCGGACAGCATTAGAACAAGCGTGATTAAACCGAGGCTTTTTTGCATTAGTCGAGATGAGAAAGGAATGTATACTTCCATGCCCGAGAGAGTAACCTCCGTAATGCGCAAGGCACACTCAGATGGCTCCCGGCCATGGAAGCAATAATCATTCCAAGGAAAATCAAAGACGTACTGCCTGAGGGCCTCCCAATCTGCAGCTCCAAAGTGCCACAGGCAACGTTTCATTGGAGGGTCCACAGGCTGTACCGGAGCGATAGGACAGGTTAAGGTAATAAGGTTATGATCGGAGGAGCCCAACGGAGAGAAAAGATTAACAGTGTAAGCAGAAGGATTAGTTGTTAGGAAAAGGTCAAGTATGTTGGAACTCTCTCCAAGGCAGTCGGGGATACGGGTAGGGTGCTGTACAAGCTGCTCTAGGTCATTAAGGATAGAAAAGATGTAGGCTTGTTCACCAGGTGGATCAGTTAAAGGAGAGGAGAGCCAAAGATGGTGGTGAACATTGAAATCTCCTAGAACGGAGATTTCAGAGAAAGGAGTAATGGATAGAATGTGTTCCATCGTAGAAGTAAGATAGTCAAAGAATTTTTGATAGTCAGTAGAATTATGAGTTAAGTAAACAGCACAGATATATTTAGTCAGAGAATGACAGGAGAGCCGAAGCCAGAGAGTAGAGAATTCAGAAGAATCAAGTTCAGGAACACGAGAGCAAGATAGATCGTTGCCACCTTTGGCTTTGAAATGAGAATAGAGAAAGTAGGAGGATACAGAAAAGGGTTTGCTGTCAGGTACCATCTAGACCGCTCACAGTCAATCACACACATCGATAGGTACCTTCTAGACCGCTCACAGCCAATCACACACATCGATAGGTACCTTCTAGACCGCTCACAGCCAATCACTGAGCGTCTGCCATTCCCTCACCACACTCTTCCTCAGTTGTAGCTATTATTGAGAAATTATTGAGATACTCAGTCATTAATCCCTGCATCCTAGCTACATAACATTTTAATCTACATTTTAAGACGAAAACCAACATACACAGACACCCATTTACAAAGACAGATGTCTCTCATTCTCAACTCAGCACAGCCATCTCCATAAAGCAAGACTTATCTTTGATCAGTGAATGGGAACAAAACAACGTTGTTTCATTTCTTGCTAGTAAAACCAAATATATGCAATTTACTAATAGACAGATATTGCCTGATTCATATATTACCTTCAGTGCTACTAATATTTCCCTCTCCAATAGTACTGAAATTCTCAGCGTCTTACGTAACAGTGCCCTCAGCTGGACCTTTCATGTCAGATCACTTGCTAAAACCGCCTCAAAGAAACTTGGATTATTATACAGAGTCCGTAACTTCTTCACCGACGAGCAGATAGCTATAATTTACAAAAGTCACGTGTGCTCTTAGCTTGAATATTGCTCACCCTTGTGGAATGGATGCGGAGTGGTTGCAATAAAACAACTACACAAAATTCAGAAGAAGGCTGTTGAAATTATTAATAACTCTGCTACTACAAATAATTTACCTCCCTTATGAGTAAGAAGGAATGTTGCCTGCCTTGCATTATTTTACAGATATTTTTATGGCAAATGCTCAGACGAAGTTGCATCTATTGTGCCACCTCTCCATGCCTTCCCTCATGCTACACGGGCATCTGGCACCACACGGGCATCTGGCACCGCTCATGACTGGAATGTCACACTGCCATATTGCAGAACTTCCGCCTCTCAGAATTCTTTTATTCCCCGAACTGCATCTCTCTGGAACTCGCTTTCTTAGAGTTGTTTTCCTCTAAACTTCAATCTACAGCTGTTCAAGTCCAAATGTTGCAGATATTTCATAAATGGAGGACACCGGTTACCTGGTGCATGGATTTTTTTTTTTTTTAAATTCAGGCAGGATGCAGGTGGGGAAGGCGGCAGGTGTGTCTGGGTTGACTGCCGAAATGTTGAAGGCCTCAGGAGATACTGGGGTGAGGTTAGTCACTGACCTGATAAATATGATTATATATGAGTGTGTTGTCCCAGATGATTGGCTGAAGAGTGTAATTGTAAATGTGTACAAAGGGAAGGCTGATGCCCTGGAAAGGGGAAATTACAGAGGTATTAAGCTCTTAGATCAGATAATGAAAGTAATGGAGAGAGTTCTAGAAGGTATGATTAGAGAAAGAGTGAATATTGATGAGATGCAGTTTGGGTTTATGCCAGGGAGGGGGACCACTGATCCCATATTCATTGTTCGACAGCTTCAGGAAATATATATTGGAAAGAAAAAGGAATTGTATTTTGTTTTTGTTGATTTGGAAAAGACCTTTGACAGAGTCCCTAGAGAGGTGGTAGAGTGGGCAATGAGAAAGCTAGGGTTGGAAGAGTGGCGGGTCAGGGTGGTTATGGCCATGTACGTGGGTGCTCACACCCAAGTAAGAGTGAATGAAGTTTTGAGTGATGAGATTTCTGTGAATGTTGGTGTGCATCATGGGTCAGTTTTGAGTCCCTTGTTGTTTATCATGGTGCTCGAAGCCCTCTCACGTGACTTCAGAGATGGACTCCCATGGGAGATGTTGTATGCTGATGATTTGGTGTTGATTGCAGAGAATGAAAAGGAGGCGTAGGAAAGATTTAAGAAGTGGAGAGATAGTATGGGGCACAAGGGCTTAAGGGTGAATGCAGATAAAACAAAAGTGATGATATCTAGGGTTGGTGGCAGTACAGTCAAAGATGAGGGAGAGTGGCCATGTGCAATTTGCCACAGAGGTGTGGGAAGTAACTCCATCTTGTGCAGTGTTTGTGATAAATGGGTGCACAAGAGATGTAGTGATATTAGAGGTAGACTGCGAGATAATGCTGATTTTATGTGTGCGGCGTGTTGGGGAGAGCAGGTGGAGATTGTTAGGCATGAAAGGACTGAATTTGCTGGTGAGTCTCTTCTGTTTGTGGAAGAGTTTTGTTATTTGGGAGACATGTTATGTGCTGGAGGTGGGGCTGGAGCTAGCTCGGTTGCTAGGGTGAGAAGTGGTTGGAAGAAGTTCAGGGAGCTGTTGCCTCTCTTGACATTGAGAGTACTCTCCCTACATGCTAGGGGGTCTTTGTTTGCAGCATGTGTTAGGAGTGTGATGCTGTAAGGTAGTGAGACCTGGGCAGTAATGGAAGAGGATATTCACAGGCTCAAACATACAGAAATGACAATGATTAGGTGGATGTGCAGTGCATCCCTGCGTGCAAGGCCTAGGGGGGCTGGGTTTACGGTGGAAGAGTTGAGAGGTAGAATGGGACTGGAGTGTAATGGTGTTGTGATGAGGAGAGGTAGACTGAGATGGTTTGGGCATATGGAGAGGATGGGGGATGATAATTGGGTGCAGAGGGTGAGAAGTGTTAATGTTGGGGGAGAGGTTATGAGGGGTAGATCGAGAAAGACATAGGAAGAGGTTGTTAAGTGTGACCTCAGGGTTAAGGTACTGAACAGGGAGGCTGCCAAAGATCGAGCAGCATGGAGAGCCACCATTAGGTGACCAAGGCTGACACATGCAAGCATGTTGGAGCCTTCAAAAATGAAAACAAAAAGGAAACAAAACTTTTCTATCTCTCTATCTATTGCCAGATGCCTCAGTCCTGAACGGGGTGGCCACAAACAAATCGCCTCCATGTCACTCTGTCCCCTGCCATTTCACTACCACGCTCCCAACTCACACCCCCCTCTCTCATATACCTCTCCTCTCCATCCCTCCATCTCATCCTCGGCCTCCCCCTCCCTCTCGCCCCTTCCACCTCACTCACATACACTCTCCTCGTCAATCTTTCACTCTCCATCCTCTCCACATGCCCAAACCACCTTAACATGTTTCTCCTAACGCTTCCCATCACGTCCTCAACTACACCACAACGCTCCTTCACTTCCTCATTTAGTCTGTCTCTCCATGTGACTCCACATGCTCCTCTCAGATAACTCATTTCCACTGCTCTCACTCTTGACTTCTGTCCTTCCAACAGGGCCCAAGCTTCACTTCCAATGGCAAAAGTGGCATCAAAATAACGGCATGGAACAAAAAAAAACACTTCCATGCTCACCTCCCTGTTTCTTATCACTGCTTTCAACGAACCAGCAACCTTCCTTCCCTGCTGTACCCTTTTGAGCACTTCACCCTCCAGACTACCATCCTTGCTCATCACACTGCCCAAGTACTTAAATTCACTCACATTCTCCAGTTCCTTCCCATCCCATCTCACTGTACACTCACTGGCTTCACTTCTCTCGAAGACCATCACTTTACTCTTCCCTACATTCACCTTTAGATTCCGTTTCTTACACACTCTCCCAAACTCATCTACCAAGCCTTGCAGCTCCCCTTCGTCTTCACTCAACAACACAGTATCATCTGCAAACAACAGTATAGGTAGTTTCCAAACACTGCCCTCTCTCACTAGGGCTGCTCCAACATCCACTGCCCGACCTTGTATCTCTTTTATAACCCCATCCATATACAGATGGAACAACCATGGAGACATGACACATCCTTGTTTCAAAACTGTTGCTACATATAAATGTCTCAGTTCCAGCAAAATTGGATATTATATATTCTGTAATTCATTTTGTTTCGTTTTTGATAGCTCTAACATGCTTGCATGCATCTGCCTTGGTCACCTTATGGCGTCTCTCCATGATGATTGATTTCTGGCAGCCTCCTTTTCAATCCCATAACCCTAAGGTCACACTAAATGACCTCGTCCTTGGTCTTTTTTGGTCTGCTCTCCCCCAATATTAACACTTATCACTTTCTGCACCCAATTATCATCCCCCATCCTCTCCACATGCCCAAACCACCTCTGTCTACCTCTCCTTATCACAACACCAATACACCCCAGACTCATCCTACCTCTCAACTCTTCCATTGTAAACCCAGCCCCCCCAGGCCTTGCACTCGGGGATGCACTGCACATCCACCTAATTGTCATTTCTGTATATTTGAACCTGTGAATATCCTCTTCCTTTTCTGCCCAGGTCTCACTACCATACAGCATTACACTCCTAACACATGGTGCATACAAAGGTCCCTTAGCATGGAGACAAGAGGAGTGAAGGAGTTGAAGACTTAAGGTAAAGTTGAAGGCCAAGTTCCTAGAGTCCTATTGCCACCACCTCATGATGGCTGAGTGGTGGATATGTTGTGGGACCATGACTTTCAGGAGATTACTGAACAAAGAAAGGCACTCCTGAGAGAAAAAAACATAGGCCTGGCAAAAGAAGAAAGCCTCTAAGCACAGCCACTGCCTCTTAAAAAAGGAATCTGTTCAGGACTTGGAAGAAAAATCAGAAGGTCCAAGAATCGAAGTCCACATGAGGAGCAAGATGAAGACTGCCATTTAGATTTCAACCCCCTCTGCCAGCGGCCTTGCCAGTGATACAGTGAGGACCAAACAAAGCTTGTAATTTAGGAATAAATTAAAAACAAAAAATTGTCAGGGACCACCACCGCATCTTTGGTTTTAACCCATTAACTGCCATGTGCATCCATTGCCATTTTGAGATGCTGTGTGATGTACAGCTTCAGTGTTGGATTGAAATTGTAATTTTCTGCAAGCTGTTTTGGGATGAACAGTTGGTGAATGACTTGAAATATGGCATCTAGAGTCTTTTTAGCTGCTCACAGCCAATCCCACAAGTGTATCATTAGTCAATGTTTGGTATGATGGAAGATCAAGGTCCATCTTACCAAATTTTTTAAATTCACCATGATTACACTAAGGTAGATACTGGACATTTTTTTTTTGTGATGCATACTGTTTAATTATGCACTCCTTCGTGTGGTACAGTACTCATGAAATTTATTTGTGTTGAATATTCCTTGTAGCTGCTCTTTTTTCTTTTTTTTTTCTTACCTCAGTTCCACTTTCAAAATTAAGAAAATATTCAAGCTCTTTACAACCAAACTCCAGTAGATAATGACTTGAAACTTTGCACACAGACTGCAGCATGCTCTCTTCAATGTTATAGCCATAAATCTGGTATTTGGAGAAAATAATATACTGTAATGTGTAAGCATATTTTTCATCTGTTTCCAAATTACCTACAGTAACTTCAAAACACTGTAACGGCTAAACTATGGTACTGTATGCTGTATTTGGACCCGAAAATTGATATACTACTTCAGCACATCCTCTTTCAATTGGAAGGACAAGAGAACAAATATGAGAAAGTTAAAAAGTTATTTTTTTCTTTTCCCCCCACAAAGTGCACTTTGGATTTCCAGTCTACTTTAATTTTATTTTTTTTTATCTTTCCTCACTTTGATCTCTGAAAAGCCAGCTTATCTCTTCGTTCTTCCACTTTACCATCCCATGAATCTTGAGTTACATGTCCCCATATTCACTACTTGGATAATCTTGAGTTTTCCTTGACCTGGTATCAATATTTTAGACCAAAATACGGTACAGTATTATTGTTTGAATTAGATACCATTTTGTGAATCCTGAATTATAACATTAAGAGAGAAGGTTTTAACTATCAAGTTGTGAAAAAATTCTCACCATACTCTTCTAATCCTGGGCCCAGGGAAGTATATGATGTATCTCCAAAAAGAAACCAAACGTTTTAAATAGTGCACCAACTAGTCGGCATGGCACGATTGCGATGGAAGTGCTGTGCAGCAGTGACTTGGAACTTTAGTTGAACATTAGCCACATCTCGCCACCTCACTCAGCCATCAAGATACACCCACTTGAATGAACATGTGTTTGGTGCACTTGGCAATTTGTTGCAGGTTGAACAGTGACTGTATGAAGGTATGATATTTATGCTTTAAGTGTCTTTTATTCCAGATCATTTTTCTTTTTTCCACTCAACTGAATGTTACTGTAGAAAAATTTGTTCTGTAATATTTATCCTTAGAATAGTCATAATAAACAGCAAATATTGTTAAAGGTAATTTGTACCTGTAAATTTGAATGATGAATTTCAGGATAGTTGTCACTTTGAGAAAAAGTGGCTTTCTGTATACTGCAATACCCATGCCATAAATTTCCTGGACATGCTGCATATCATGGGTCCAATACTCCAGTGGGTTCAATGCATCACCCGCCACACCAGACATGAATTAAATATATGCAACTCATTGTATTATCTTAAGAAATTGTTCATATATGCATGTTTGGTTATGGCTAATATCCATTACATATATTTGCATGTGCTCTTTTGCTTAGCTTTGAACTGTACAGAACTAGCAAGAGTGTTGAAATTGGTAATAGATCTCTTGGTTACAATTTATTATTAGCATTGTAGAATACTGTATACTGTATAGGTACTGTATTTTTTATTTCCTATCAGTCTCTGTTTCCCATAAACTGTCTAAAGATCACTTTGTCACTGCCATACATATATATATAT